>BJCG01002158.1:0-68091 GCA_005406145.1 Prunus yedoensis
AACTACATAATTTGGGAATGCAGGGAAAGCTGTTGAAGGAGCATCCACCTTTCAAGTTTTTTATATCTGTATCAGGAGCAAAATTCAGAGATCCAAAAATATGTGACATTGCATACAAAGACACTATCAAGGCCAAATCTGTCCACTTCATAGGAGCTAAAGATTGGTTGAAACTACCTTCTGAGGATCTTGCTGCCGAATTCGACAACCCGCTCATCATCAGGCACCCACAGGGGCATACGATCCCAAGGCTAGGTTGGTCTAATTTACTCTCTCTCACTCTGAGCCATACATACACAAGTACACATGTATGCAAAAATTATGCATATGCATGTATGCACACATGGTCTTAACTAGTTTTCGGAGTTCATAAACAGATGAAGCAGCCACCGAGCAGTTACGTGGTTGGACTGCAGCTATCATCCAATGCAATGGTACTATTTCAGATGGTAAGCATGAACTGGAGAACGGAGATGCCAACGAAAAACATGGCACAGATCTCATTCAACGCAATAAACGCTAAGTTAGACAGTAAGCATGAACTGGAGAATGTAGAAGCCAAACAAAAAACACAATGCGCAGATCTCATTCAATGCAATAACGCTAAGTTAGATGGCAAGCATGAGCTGGAGAATGGAGAAGCGAAAGAAAACTTTGGTGCAGATCGAGTAGTTGCAGCAATGAAGAAACCAAAGCCAAGAGACAAGAACTGCAGGTGAAATAAGAACAAATGAGAGGGAAGTGTAGGTTGTGGTGGCAACCCGAGCATGAAGAAAATAAAGAAGTTTGTTCCTTAACCTGTTCATTGAATGTATGATCCTCATTGACAAGTTGTCTGTGGAGGTAATTTATCCGTAGTCAGTATATAATGTGTGTTTCTTTTTTCGAGTCACATGGAGTTGCACCTTTTATGGAATGAAATCTGTATTGTTAATGTAATATAATTGTCTCTCTTATTTGCTTTGTGATGAAACGCTAAGGGCTGGAGATTTCAAATTTCTGGGATCTCTCTCTCTCTCTCTAAGGGATGAATGAAAAATGTTTTGGGAGAGAATGACTAGCTTTTGGTAGGAAGGGGAAGCACTGATGAATTACTTTGTTTTTTTGTCTTTATTTTTGTCTTTTCTTTTAGGACCTTTTATATTAACAGTGGCGATAATATACTAAACTCACACACACTACAATGGATGCTAGGACTTGAACACAAACCTTTCCTGATGGATGGAGCAATTGCTCCAAATCACTACACTAGTGGAGTTCTTTGTGTTGTTGATTACTTTAGCAGCTAGTTCCAATGCTTTCCCTATAATCTTTCTATTTTGTAGGATATTGGTGGGATATAGTCCTCATTCAATTCTATTTATGAGTCATGGATGCATACCCTTTGAACCAACCTTTCAATTATTAACGTCCACTTGCACGCTCTCATAGGGTGAAAGCAGTGTTTTCCATTGTCAAAGCTTAGGTGTAATCATTCAAAGTGTAATAAGAAAGAACAGGAAAAGAATATATAATAAATTTGAGTTCAATTTCCCTGTTACCGTTTTTTCCCATGCCCACCTGTTACCTATCTAACTTTTTGACATATGTCCTTCCACTTAACCCCAAGTTAACAATGTTAACTTTTAATTAAAAAAAACTAAAAATTGAAGGAAGAAAACCCAACAACGAAGAAGTTCCTCTGCTCCTTAGCCAATTGCCACCAGTCGGAACATCCTGAGCCCTGAGACGAAGGCAGCAACCACGTTGATGACTCAGTGGGTGTGTTAGGGTTTAGAAATCGTATTCGAGCTTTTCTGAGATTGGAGATGCCTCTGAGATCTTGAAATCAAAGTAAGCGGTGAAAAGTATAGTGTCTTAGGTTTGCAAATGCAAAGAAATGAGCGATTAGAAAAAAGAAGCTGAAAGAGAAGCTGAAAAGAGAAAAAAGAAGCTGAAAAAAGTTAGATAGGTACAGGAAAAATGGTAATAGAAAAATTGAACTCAACAAATTTGGCTGTTCCTTTCAAATTAATTTTTCTTACTTAAATCAGGAAGTAGAATTAGTAGAAAATCCAAGGGAAATGAGAAATTGGTTACTTTATCCATTGAATAGAAATTCCAAGCTTGTTCCAACCAAACAATGCAACATAAAGTCTAAATTTTTTTTTCCACTTTCTTGCCATGAACTTCTCAAATAAACAGAGAGTAGACCCATCAGTTGCACCAAACCAAAAAAAAAAAACCAAAAAAAAAAAAAAACATAAAACGTATGAAACTTGAAACACACATTAATGACCCCATGAGAAGAATTTTCCCAAAAGAGGGAAATTAAATAGACTAAGAACAAAACACAGGGGAAGAAGATTAAAAACTGAGTTTTTGGTTTTTAGAGAATACTAGATGATATAGAACACATGGCCAAGTTGATCGAGGAACAGTTGGGGCACGTCGCACATCGCTGTTGTAGCAAAGCCCATCTCTGCAAGTATTGTCCCCGAGCTCAGAATCGGGCCCATGACCTATCATTTCGAAGAGAACAGCGTGATAAGTGCAACTCATTACTTTGTTGTGATGTATGAGCTATTTAGCCAAATTCTATCATTATTTTGATCTTTCAGCATTTAAAGTTTTTAGAATATTTTCCTTTCTATTTTCTATTTAGCTTTCCTAGCAATCTAGGGTTTCTCATTAACTTTCCAAGAAAGTCTAGGGTTTCTCTTGCATAAAAGAATGTGTTGGAGCATTATAATAACCCGTTCCTAATTATTATTTAATTATTAAATTATTCTAGTACAAGACAATTTTACCCTGGGAATATTTTAATGGGTTTTAAAGTTGAATTTTTGTTCGGAAAAGAATTTGGAGATTTAGTAGTATTGTTGCGTAGAGCACGTCAAGATGAATCCATAGACATGGGATTTCTTGCATAAGTGAGTTTTGATTAAAAATTGGTTTAATTTGGATTAATAAAGATATGGGATCACTAAGGGTTAATATTTTTACATTATTTACTATTATTATTATGATTATTATTAAAGTATATAATTGAGTGATATTGGATTATTTAAATGTAGTTGAGAACTGATTTTTTTAGAAAGTTGATAAAAGTTTTGGAAAATGAATTTGTGGAATAAGGGAAAGTTTATGATAAGTTTCGGAATATGGTTTTCAACCCACCACAGGAGTACCCCCAGTTGCCTTGAAACAGTTTTGTCATTTATTACAATGCCCCATGAGTTTCAGGGACACTTGAATTGTGTGGTGTGAGGATATGGGTTCTCGGGCTGACTACATGTCCACCGAGTTTTGTGAGGATGTGCGTTCTCATGCTAACTATGTGTCCCTTGAGTTCTGCGAGGAATGCGGCTTAGGTTGACTTTGTGTTTCCGAGGCTTGCGAGGATGTGTTGCTTATGTGATACTTGGAATTGACGGAATATTATTGGAATTGACGGAATATTAGTGGAATTGACGGATCATGAATGGGGACGCCTAGGTGGAGAGTATTTGAGTTTTGAAATGTTTTAAACTAAAATTGATGATTTTATTTTGGTACTTATTGGTGAAGGTTTTAATATATGTTTTTCAACTTATGAGACAAGGATTGAGAGTTTTCTAAGTTTTAAGGATTTTTATATAATTCACAATTATTTCTTAAATGATGAATTTGTTTTTACTTGTGAAAGAGGGAACATATTTGAGTTAATTGTTGACATTGACATTAAGGTTTCACGTGGTCAGTGTTATATATTATTTATTTATTGGGGGCGGATCCGTAGCACTATATTTTTGACACAATTTTTAGGCCATTAGATTACTCCACTTTTAATGGTTGAGATTAAACCTGACATGGCAAAACAATATTTTTTTCTTTAATTAATATTTATAAATAGGGATAAAAATTCTGATATTAATTAAGAATTCATTCTCTCTCATCTCATTAATTATCTTTAATTCATTCATTCTCTCTCTGTCTTGGTAATCTCTCTTCTTTCTCACGCACACCTCTCTCTCTCTCTCTCTCTCTCTACATAGATGATTTAGAAGATATGTTGAATGAAGCTATGCACAATCAGCTTTCCATTGGAGGTGGCCAGGAAACAGCTGATGGTTGGACAATGACGAAAAGTAAAAAACCCCACACAGAACCTGATCAAATTGGAGATAGAAGAATGATTAGAAAAACAAAGTATAGGAAGAGAGAGAGAGAAAGAGAGATTGCAGAAGAATCGGTGGAGAGAGTAATATTTGGTGGGATTTTATTATTAATGTGTTTGTATTTTTAATCAAAGAGTTCAGAGGATGCCAACTTGTTCTTCTTTGGGTTTCTGAGTTGTGACATGACCTTTTTTTTTTTTTTTAATGGTTGGTGGGGTGGGCTAGCGATTGAGGGGGTCAAAGAGAGAGCAGATGTGTTGGGATAAATCTGGGTTATATGATGGCTTTGTAGGTGTTGACTAGCCCTAGTTGTGTGATGGAGTTGCCGGAGAAGAAGGGGAGAAGAGAGTCCCTGTGATTCGTGGTTTAGGTAGGATAAGGGTTGGAATGGTGGTGGTGGTGCGGGTGGCTTTGGGATGAGAAAGGGACAGGCGAGTGAGAAAAAAGACGTAGAGGCAGTCAAACTTGTTCAGTTAAGTTATATTGGACTTGATAACGTATTCATGTTGTTCTAAGAGTTGAGACCAATTTTAGATGGCAGAATGATTTATTTGGTATAAAGAGGCATGGGGCCATTCAAAGTTATTTGCCTGATGCATGCTAAATGATTGGGATTTGGTTTTCAATATTGATTGTATTTTTACAGGTGGAAAGTTTTTGGGAAACGTCTGTTTTACAGAAGAGACTGCCGATTTTTCAACATAAGTCAAACCTTAAAAGAATTGTTGATTCTTAGTTAGATGGGCAATTTGGTCAAGTGTGCCCGGCATCTACCAGGTGTCGGACGTGCAAAGGGTTCGACTCAGATTCCAAAGTGATATTTGGGTCGGGCCCTATCGAGCATCTTGAATTATTCAGTTTATTATCAATCAATATATTTAAGGTTTACTCAATTTCTCTAGTGGATTCCAGTTTGTTAGTGGATACCGGCTTGTTACTTGTAGGGTTATCAGTGGATCTCCCTGTTCCTTTATATCTCGTTGCATCACTTGATCTCGAAAATTAAGAGTTAATATTACATTTATTGTAATACCTCGAAAAATTCAAGGTGGATTTTCATATTTTAGTGAAAAATAATATATGGTGGAGAATGATTATGGGTATTTTATCAAGTGATTTTGGATTGAGATTATTAAATTAAGTGTGTTTAATTTCAAGTTGGACAAACATGACCAAAATACCCCTATGTGTGGATAATTACCAAGACACCTTGTAGGCAAAGAAAAAAGTGAAACGTGGAGGACATTAAACCATCATCCTCCCATTCTTCCCCCTTTCCCTCTTACTTTCTCTTGAAAAAAATCTGATTTTTATCCTAAATTGGGATGAGTTGTTCATCTATTGGAGGTGAGTCACCTAGTCTAAAGTTGGTGAGTCACCTAGCCTAAGATTCTTTCTTATTCTCTTCCTTCCCATTCATTGTATCATCACTCTCTTCTAACTTGATGACTCACCTAGCCTAAGGCTCTTCAATCATGAATTTACTCTTATCCTCACCATTCATTGTATCATCCCTTTCTTCCTCATTCACAATATTTTCATCCTTATTCTTCTTTTGTTCCTCTTCAAAATCCAAAATTCGTCACTTCCTTGGAGCAGCCGAGAACTCAAATTTTGGAAGCTCAAATGAGAAAACTTTCTTCATAAAGTTGTTCATTTATGTGATTCCTATAACATACTCAAATTTTAGCTCAATTCGACTAGTATAGGCTCTGAAACGTTGTATGATCACAATAAGTTTACCATTTCCTGATTTCCCGATGATTGGGCTATGTCACTTTTAATCTTGGTGATTATATATAGTATTATAAATATGAATATTATTGTCGCATTGCTCGGTGAATACTATTTGATGTTATGTGAATATTATTATTGATGTTCTCCGTGGATATTATTTGACATTGAGTGAATATTATTATGCATGTGATTAAGCCTGGATTATTATTATTATTATTATCTATATTATTATTTTGTAGAGATAAATGATGTTTGCGTGCATTACATATGCATCATAAAGAAAGTGGTGTTAGGGTGTGTGTGTGTCGTTTGAGGTATATCTAAGGGGTGGGAGAAGGTCTTAGGTATATCTAAGTAAATTAAATGTGAAATATATTCAAGTTATAGGAGCAGAGCTTGAATATATTGAGGTGATGGGAGTAGAGCCTTTAATGAAAAGTGAAAGTTGAGAAATTTGTAAATAAAAGAAAAATGGGTTAAGGGATGGATGGGTGCTAGTTCATATTTTAGAGTATTCGGAGCCACAGTGGTAAAACGCATGGTATGAGACATGCAGACTTGTTGCCCTAAGATATGAATTAGTGGGATTAGAAGGGAGTGAGTTCATGGCATCACCGCATATGCAAATTTATTTATCTGGTATGGTTGCATAATTTTTGTATCTTATGTTGTTTGATGCATGACACTTTGATTAACTGCGATAGTTGACCTTGAGGGGTTTGACGGTACTCTACTGGGCATTAGAAGGCTTATACCCTAATAGATTGTGCAGGTTTCAAGGCGAAGTATGAGGAAGTGGGTTTCAACCAAGCTATTAGACTTTTGTTGTTGATTTGTGTAATTTATATTTGTAAGTAGTCAACCGTTTGTTAAAGATCTTAGTATGTATTTAACTATGAGCTACTGCGACTCTGATTCTGTGATGTTAAGTAAATTTATAGTATTTGTGGCTCTATTTCTTATCATATCATGGTTGTAGGATTCTATTCTTATGATTATGGTATGACTTACACCATGATGAGGGAATATTCCTTATTTTCGAATCGAGTCGTGATATTTATCCATCTTTGCTTTGTGCAAAGCATTAACACATTGCCAAAATTGGCCAAACATCTCCTCCAATTGACCCACCAAATTATTCTAAATGACAAGATTATTCGACCCACCAAAATACATTCAAAAATAGGTGCCAAGGCAATCAACTCCTCAATGGCAAGCCTTGTCGTGTGTTTATGGTACAACAAATATATTGACTTTGACCAAGTCACAAAATCATTCATTCTCTTCATAATTTTCTAATTGATTCCTTTTCAATATGCGATCTTATAGGTTCTAATTAGCAAGGCAGTGGATATGAATGATTCACTCTGAATCAAGTGTGAATTGTATCCCTCCACACAATTCTCCCTATTGGCGAAGGCTAATTATAATTAGTCCTTACAGAGCTTCTACAAGTCATTAGTGACACCTAGCAGTATGTCATGGCTACCCAAGCTAAAAAGAATTCATTTAGAGAACCTAGTTAGTTTGTGATTACAATGCAATTCGATCATTCTCTAAGTCAATACTCTACGTCATATTTTCAAGATATGGTAAACTTGTGTCAAAATCCTTGATATGACATCTCTATATTATATGATTCAATTTGATGAAATTGAAAAAGTTATTGTTTCAATTTCCATCGAATACTTTGGCCAATGATTCACGAATCATATCTTTAGAGTATTCTCTCTTCTTACTAAGAGCAGAGATTCCTTGTTGTACATTTACCTGTCTCGGCATACACGTTGAGAATCCTGAGGAATACATTTAAGTCACATCATTTTGATACGACCGTATAGTGCTCTCAAAGTGAAACAACATATACACAAGACAACTCTGATGTCTCAAGTCTAAGGATTAATTTGCATTATCACAACTTAGAATTCTTTGTTTGACACTTGTTAGTAAGACTTTCATACAAGAATTCTAGAGTTTCTCGCGTTCAGTGGACTCCATCTTCTATAGATCACCTACACATCTGTCTCAGTGTCTCTATATGAATGATTTGAGATTAGTCATCCTCCCAATTGAGCAGATATAATGTGTACCAGTCTTTGTGGGTCACCATTGTCCAATTGGTGATCCTATGACCGGGAACATTTTAGGATACAATATTTATATGTATGGAAAGTCTCGTGCATCTAACTTCTTTAGACAACTTTCCATTTATATCTTAATCCATGAACTTGTTACTTTGTGTACGTTATGTATCTAAAGCAATGTTCTTGCCTATTTACTATTATATATTATTTTCTTAGAATTATCCATTTTATATTGGCTTCTAGGGCATATATCTAACATCTACAATGGTGGAGCTACTGCTGGTGCATTTGGTGGTGCTATAGTATCTGATTTCTTGATCTAGGGTTTTTTTGTTTGATGTATTTATGGGCTTTATCTGTTATGTGGCCTCAAATTGGTTAATTTTCTGTTGTGTATCTTTTGGTTGGGCCTTTGTGCTTTATTTATTTGTGATGAGCTACATTTAGTTTGAACTTCTACTTTTTATAATGTTTCCCACTCTTAATGAATATAGTTACTTTGACAAAAAAAGAAAAAGAGAGTTGATGAACTAATTTTTCATTTTCGGTCACTGTTGTTCAATTTTATACTATAGTGCTTGCAATTTTTTCTTAGAATTATCTGTATTCATTTCTTTTATTTGTCTATTGATCCCTTGCATTAACATGCAGCAAAATATAATTGTTAACAGTGGTTAAGACCTTGCATTTTTTTGGTTTTGGTTCTAGACCTAGACCACTAATGCTTGGAGAACTTGTATTTTGGCTTTATATGGAAAACTAGAAAAACAAGAATATTCTTCTCCAACCTATGGCGTGTAACCTACATGCAGACATAAAATTGAAAACTAAAAAAATAAATAGAACATAGGGACATTTTGGAAAAGGCCAAAGGAAAGAGAAATATTTTTAAAAGAAGCCAAAATGGACAAAAATGTCCTTATTTATTTTGGATTTCCTAAGGAATCCTTTGTTTTTTGCTAGCCGTATGGAACCAAATGGTTTCTTCTTTTTAGATGATGCTGTATGGGGCTAAATTTTGCTTGGATAGTTTTTGGATTGATGTTGCATCTGCTACTATGTTGATAGGATGATCTCTCCATGTGAAAATGAAGTTGATGATGCTTGGCTTCACATGTTCTTCGTGTGTTTGCTGCTATGGCTTTGTCATGCTTCCATCATGTTTTCTATATTGTGTAGCTCTTCTTTTCCTAAGCTATTCCAGTATGAGTTGTCGTTGTCTTCTGCTTTAATTTGTTATGCTATGTGGCTATAGATTTCATCAAATACTTTTGCTCATATCGTGCTTATCCTAAATTCATATGTGTTATCTGGTCTCCTGGATATTGTAACAACCTGGTCCTAAATAAATAGTTAAATATTAAATTATTCAGGAAAAAGACAATTTTACCCCGGGAATGATTAAATAATTAAAATAAGAGGAAATAAGTTTAAATGAGAAAATAAATTGAAATAAATAATAAAATAAAATGATTTGAATTAATTAAGGTTTTTGAAAATTTAAAATATTAATAAATATTAAAGGGGGCAAAAAAGGTCATTTTAAGTTCAGGAAAGAATTTGGAAATTTCGATTGGACCGTTGCGTAGACACATAGTGGGCTCGAATCGGAGTTGTAACGAAGCAATTGTGATCAAATATTTGCAGGGGCAAAATCGTAATTTGTGGAACATATTTTTTTTTATAAAAAACCAGTCTTCTTCTCTCTCTTGGATCGCCACAGAACCCCCCCTTCGCCATTACGCTGGCCAGCCCCAGACTGGACCGGCTTGAACCGCCACCCCCTCCCCATCATTTCCCAACCAACCCCACAACCGTAGTCGCCATGTTGCCGGAGAAAACCGCCGGTTTTGACAGAAACGTCGTCGGCTTCGTTCTCTCTCCTTCGGCCTCCAATCTTGATGAATAAAGTATGGATTTCCACCTATTTTCATGCTCAAGCTGATGGTTGGGTAGGAATTGAGAATCTGATTTTCGAATTGGATTTTGGCCGATTTTGGGCTCACGATTCCGGCAACTTCCGCTCGTTTTTTGTGGTAGGTCCAAGAACAAAAGTGACTCCAAATGAGGTTTTACACCTAGAGTAGGAAGCTTGGCCTACAGTTTGGAGTTTTTTCGGCCGCCAGAATTTACTGAAGGCGATAGCGTGTGGGCCAGGTAATGGACCGGCATTGTGTCCTAAAATGATCTCCTGGTCCTTATGAGCGCGTAGGTACTTTCGAATAACAATTCGCCTATGATGCGATTTCTGAGTTCGATACGTTTGAATTGTTGAATCATAGTCAATTTCATATATGTTGATCTAGATAATTTTAGGATCGTATAGGATTCGACGGATCGTAAATCGGATACTCCGAAATCGCGAACCCTAGGGTTAGGTTTATAGGAAATGTCCGATTGTGCTATCATGAGTGATCCGACCGTTCGATCAAGACCAAACTTTTGGGACATGTGTCCTAGGCATATTGGAATCTTTAGGGACTCCCGGATTTGTGATAGGAGGTCGTGGGCCCCGTGGGCCCAATTGACCAAATTTTGGCAGTTTGACCCCTCAGTTGATCGTGAGTCTTCTGAGGTAGTTATATCCTTTGAGAAGGGTTAGAAGGACCATGTAAATGAGTCCTGATCGGGAATGAGTTATCTGAATCAATTTATTAGAAAATTGATATAAAGGCCAGGAAATAGATTGTGAAATAAAAGGAAAGTGTTGGTATAAGTTTGGGATACAGTTTTTCAAACCCATCACAAGGGTACCCCCTAGGTTTTTGAAATAGTGTCATTTATAAATAATGCCCCACATGTTTCGAGGACCTCTGAATTGTATGGTTCGAGGATTGCGGCTTGGATAGAAGTGGTATCTCCGAGGCCTACGAAGATTGCGGCTCGGATAGAAGTGGTATCTCCGAGGCCTGCGAGGATTGCGGCTCGAGTGGACTTGGTGTCTCCGAGGCTTGCGAGGATGGAATTGACGGAGCAAGAACAGGGGTACGCCTAGGTGGTGAGAGTTTCAATGCTGAGAAATTCTTAAACTAAAATAAAGGGAGTTCAGTGTATGGCATATTTATCTTCAGTATATGATTGATACGAATATTTGGAAGAACTACGTGTGGCTTGATCCCTTGTTAAGGGTACGTAGGCAGGCTAGAGTTAATAAGTGCACTCGCGAGGTCAAGTAATAAAAAGGTAGTCTAGTTAAGTTATTATGAAATCTAACATTATTCTGGGGATGTTCTAAGAAATTGAATTGAATGTTGTTTAGCAAAATAGTTTATTCGATTCATTGAGGCCTGAGGCCAGAATGTTATGATGCTTGGGTTATATATAAATATATATGCTTGTTTTACAGGTGGGAATTTTTGGGAAATGTTCAATTTATAGGGGAGACTTTGTTGAATTTTCGGCAGAAGTTGCACTTGAATTTCATTGAATTTTGGTTAGAAAGGCAATTTGGTCAATTGTGCCCAGCAACCACCAGGTGTCGGACACGCACAGGGTTCGACTCGGATTCCAAAGTGGAATTTGGGTCGAGTCCTGTCAGATATAGACTCTGAATAAGTCTTGACAAAATTGGATTGGTGCAGAAGATTCAGATTTTCATCATTGAACAGTTGTTGCTTCGCTATAATTGCTCATATATATTTTGAATGTCTTGCTTGGTAGGGATTTGTGTTTTTGCTGATTTTGCGGGACTGATCAGTTCATCATAAGAAATAATAATACTATGTTGTGCTTTGTATGGGTAAATGCTATTCTCAAACCATTCTGGGTGTATGCTGGTGAAATCTAATTTTTCACTCTTGCATAGAGGAATATAGAAACTTATGATTTCTTTTAATTTTGGGGAAAATGAATCTAAATGATCACTATTTTCAATATAAAGTTGACCTAAATAACCATACTATGCTAAAATGTTGGAGTAACTGTGATAGTTTTTTGTTTATGCTCTAAATGTAGTTCTCTATATTCAACCATGTTAATACTAGCTAAATAAATAGTATAGTGAGAACAGCTTTTGGTAATAATTTTTATACCAGGTTGTGTATTATTTTTAAATTAAAAAAAAAAGCTTGAATGCATAACTAAAGAGATGTATTTTGCTCGTACTCTAATCTAATCATATGACTCTTAACATCTTGTGGTAAAAATCTATACCTTTCTCTAGCTAGAGTTTGAAGAAAACATGGATTTTAGTTTTTTGCTCAAGGGAAAATTCTCTATTATGCTCAAGTAAGTTGGGCTCATTAGCCTCTTTTTCTTGTTTATAACCATACTTAAATTTTGACATCTTAAATTAATGATTCTAATTTTTTTTACTATTGTATCATACTCTTTCTTTTGTTCTTCATGTTTTTCCTGCAAAAAGAAAGTTGTTGTTTTGCTCTTTTATAATCATAATTATATGCTAAAAACTCTTGCTCAAGGGCTCTAATAAGTTTTTCATGCCCTCTTCTCATGCTTTCAATATTAGTTCTAATGTTCCAAAAGTTGTCTAAAAGAACTTTTTGTTTATCTGCTAATGATGCTTGAGTACGATGTTTTAAAGCAGAGTTTCTAACTTCTTGTACTGAAATTCCATTATAAAAATAAGTATTCACTATTGGTCTTGCTTGACTAATCATGCTTAATGGATTACCACCTTGTGATGGTGTACCACTATTTTTGCTGCCAGAGGATGAGGGTCTATGTTGCACCGATACGGATACGGGTACGGCAATACGATACGATTCGATACGCTGATACGGCAAATCTCTCAAAAGTAGGATACGGGTATGGCACCGATACGGCGATTAAAATAATATAAATATAAATATTATAAATATATAAACAAATATATGCAAAATTATATATATATATATATATATATATATAATTTTTTTAACATTTTGGGCCTTTTTTTTTCCTTCTGGTTCCTTATGTTCTCTAGGCCATATGTTTCAGTTCTTGGGCTGGGCCAAATGAATGCATCAGACGTAAAAAAGGAATAAAACAATTTTTTTAACATAGGCCACCTTGCAACTAAAACGGTGCGTATTGTAATTAGGGCAACTAACATCATCTTCTTCACTTGTTAACCACCTCTTCTTCGCACAGCCGCTGTTTGCAACTGCAGATTCGCAGAAGCTGCAAGCGCAAGTAAGTTCTTTTCTTCTTCATTCTTCCTTCTTCCTCCTCCTTCTTCTTCTTCTCTTTTGGTTGCCGTCAAAGTTAACCCTTGACGTATCGGCACAGTATCGCGAGCGTATCGTGACCGTATCAATGGAGTATCGGAGCCGTATCGTAAAGTCAACATCTTAGAAAAGTCTATGATACGCCACGTGGTGTATCAGATACGTATCGATGCCGTATCGTATCAGAGCCGTATCGGATACGAGCATACCCCCAAAATCCGGCGTATCGGTGCAACAAAGATGAGGGTCCAAAATATTGCATACCTGTTAATGAATAATACGGTTTAAGATATATGCTAAAGTATTATCCATACCTTTAATATGCTCAAATATCGGTCTAAATCCATTCCCTGTAATAGAATCAACGAAATTGACCCATCTTCGGGCTTCTTGTTTATTAGTAGTAATTTTATTATAGTGAGAAACAATATTCTGACAATCTGTTCTAATAGTAAATATTTCATTATGTAAAAATAATGCAAATTCTTCAAGGGAGTTAATGACTCCTAAAATTTCTAAGTCAGTAGCTGGAAGTCTAGCCTGTATATCATTAATTTTTCCTAATGCATATCTACAAACTTTTTCCTTAGATTTTGGTTCTTCCTTATGTTTCTTTGATATAAAATTCATGCCCATCCTATTGATGATGCGTCCATCTCAACTATTTTGTAATTATTATCTAAAGGTTTAAGTTGAGTTATATCATGTTTAATGCTTTGAACTAATTTAATGACTTCACTATTAAAATATTTTTGACATGTTTTACTAGTTTTACTATGCAATGCTGCAATCTTTCTTCCTAAATTAGGGATAAAACTTCTAGCATAATTTAATAAACCTAAAAATGCTTGCAATTGCTTTTTATCCTTTAGTTTATCTGGAAATTCTAGTACTTTTTTAGCTATGTGCTCTTGTAACTGTATAGTTCTTGACTTAATATACATACCTAAGAATTCTATATCTTGTTTTCAAGTTCTACTTTATTCCTTATGATTATACCATTATTTATAAATTCTTTCAAAATATTTTCAAAATATTTTCTATGTTCATATTTGTTTTTACTATGAACAAGTATATCATCTACATATACACTACAAAAATTGTCATACTTCTTAAAGATTTGTTCCATCTTTCTTTGAAAGATCGATGGTGCATTTTTTAATCCAAATGGCATTACAAGTCATTCAAAATGTCCTTCTGGACAAACAAATGTTGTCCATTGGATTGATTCTTCTGCTAATCTAATTTGCCAAAATCCTGATTTACAATCAAATTTACTAAAGTATTTACTTTCTTGATTTTATTCATAAGTTCATCTTTATTTGGTAGTTTATAACTATCTTCTTAACTATTATAATTTAATCTCCTATAATCATACACTATTCTAGCTTTATCTCTCTTAAGTTCTGAGTGTTTTCTAACTACAAAGGCTGCTGATCTATGCCTAGATTTTGAAGGTCTAATTACTTTTAAGTTTAAAAGTTCTTTTATATATTGTTCAAATTCTTGCTTATCTAACAAATTACAAGGCATATCTGTTGTTTAATTGCTAAGTCTGGATTAATTATGTCTAATTTTGCTAATATCTTATTCTTATTCCAATGTAATTGGGTACGTTCTCCTATGATTCTACTTTGTTTAGCTAATTGTAACAATTCTTCTAAATTCTTTGGTCTATCTATTTGCATAATCTCTAAAGGCTCTATTTTTTCTACAATTGGATAGTCATGGTTAAATATTATATATCATCATATTCTAACTTATTTTGTTCATCTATCTTTTCTTCATTTATTTCTTCCAATTCTTCCATATTATAGTATTTAAAATTTGAACAAACTACAGTAAACCCCCAACCTATAGGGTCATTTACGAGTTCGTACCCGATTTTGGAGACATTTACGAGTACATACTCAACGTCGCGGAAAACCTACAATTTGCACCCTCCGTTAGCCAAACTGTTAGTGAGTATGTTAAATGCTGACGTGTCAAAAGTAGGACCCTTTTTTTTTTATGACATGGACTTCCACATGGACCAAAAATTAATAAAAAATTTATTTTATTGTTTAAATTATTTTTAAACATCTCTCTCTCTCTCTCTCTCTCTCTCTCTCTCTCTCTGAGAACCTAGAACAAGAACGGCAAATTGAGGTACCGCTCCTGATAGAGCTTGAACTCGAGAGCGGCATCAGGTTGAGGCAGCAGCGAGGAGGATGAATGCCTGAGATGTTGTCTGAGCGTGAGAGGGTAAAGGGTCGGAAAGGAGGTGGCGAACATCAGAGCGTGAGTTCATGAATGAGGCGCTGGCGCCTTTGTCCAAGAACAGAGCGTAGCGGCCCACCACCTCTAGATCCATTTCTTCATGATCGTCGTATTGGGTCAGAATTTGAGACAGAGCACAGAGAGAGGAGATGGGATTAGGATTTAGGAACCAGGAGAAATCCTAATTGTGATTTTCTCAAGGGTTGGGATCTGACAAAGGACAAGGTGGACCTATTTTGACTCTCTCTTTCTGTTTTGTTGTTGTTTGATCTGGGTAGATACAGGGGACAAATTTGATCTAGTTGCTGCTTGCCCATTGTTTGGCTTGTTGGTCGAGGCAAGGCAAGGCTGGGTTTGTGGGTTGTGGTGTGGCTGGGGTTGCGCTGACAGGACCCGGCCCCTATTCCACTTTGGAATTCGAGCCGAACCCTGTGCGTGTCCGACATCTGGCAAGTGCCGATCACAAATGACCTAATTGCCCTTCTAGTAAAAAATTCAAATAAAATTGGGGTTTGACTTTTGCCGAAAATTCAGCAGAGTCTCCCTGCAATTAGACCAATCCTAAGATTACACTTGTCAACATGCATATAAAATATACACCAACTGCAAGCATGCAAATAATTACATTCCAACAGTTAGACATGCAATCTAGGGCAATATCAGAGCTCTACATAGAAGATTACAAGTATAAAATAATTATACAAGACCCTACGTTGTCAAGGGAGGTGGTGGAAGATAGACTCGGCCCCGGTGGCGGCTCACTGTGCACGCTTATTGCCTAGGGGCGCAAAACATTAAAAAGGGTGAGTGGACAAAAAACAAAGCTTTAGAAATAGTATAAGAACATACTAACCCCACTGTAAAATCAGTTATAAAAACTAAATCATTTTCTTATATACATACTCGTACTGAAATCAATGCATTCGTATTTATATCTATATATATATAGTCAATTACACACTTGATTAAAACATTAAATCCTCAAAAGCATTGAAATCAACTTTATATCTACCACCTAGGTGTACCCATTTATTATTCCGTCAATTCCTTATAATCCGTCAATTCCTTAGTTTCCGTCAATTCCATCCTCGTGCCACCGGAGTGACACGTTCTCGCAGGTCTCGGTGACGCAAGGTCAACCGAACCGCAGTCTCGCAGGATTTAGGGGACACTTGGTCCACTCGATTCGCAATCTCACACCTCACGGTTCGGGCGTCCCTGAATCCCGTGGGGCAGTGTCAAGCATATTGACATATTTGAAGGCAGCTGGATGTCCATCGACATGAATGTAACCGAAAGCAACATTTATTATACCGAATGCAACCTTAATTAATCTTTGGGTACCTATGGTGGTTTCTAAGAAATATAATTACAGAAAAGTTAATGAGAAATGAAATGAATTCTTATTTATCTCTGAAATCTACTGCCATTTTATCTGTTAATTATCTAAAACTTTAGTATGCCATAATCCCTAGGCACTCTCAACTCGGCAGCATATAAAATAAAACATATAAAAGCGATAAATCAAGCAATTAAAACTCTGATCAATGAATAAACTCATTCAAGATCAAATAATGAGATTAAATTGCATAAATTTATTATGAAAACAAAAAAGTCCACTCACATGTGATCTGAGCTAGCTGGACCCTTTGAAGGTCCTTCTTGCAAGTCAACTGGTGCCCGGGTGCCTGAATATCCATCATATATTTTATTAATAAATCTGCTCAATAAAATAATATTAAAATAAAACTCTAACCCTTGGCTCCTAAAAGTGCGTGCATCAATTTTAAAGGTCATTGCTATGCTCGCCTTAGCTTTTCTCTCAAAGGGCATGGTTTACAGTACTCGAGACCCTGTGGGGTCCACGACCTCAGAAACCCAATCTGAAAGTTCCTAGAGGTTCCTACATACCTATGACACATGTCCCGAGTGTTTGGTCTTGATTGGATGGTCGGATCGCTCACGATCGCATGATCAAACGGACGAATGATTTTTCGTAATCCTAGCCCTAGGGTTGGCCTTTTCAGAGTATCCGGGACTCCGATTAATGATCTGTCAAATCCTACACAATCTTGAAATTACCTAGATCAACATACTCCAGTTTGACTACGATCCAACGGTCTGAACATATTGAACCCGGAAATCGCACACTATGCGAGATCCATTAGAGGTTCAAAGGTTGTTCCAAATTGAGATTCGCGAAATCCTACGCACTCGTGAGGACACAAGGATCATTCTAGGACCAAGAGTGGTCCCCGACACCTGGCTCACGTGCCGGCCAAGCTCCGGCAGTGCGTGGGTGTGTATAACAATTTCAGGTGGCCGGATTTTCTCCAAACCACCGGCCCAAACTCCTATCCTAGACCATATTTGGAATCACTTTTGTTCTTGGACTATGGCCAAAAAGTGGCTGGAAGTGGCTGAAACCGAGCTCTCAAAACCAGCAGAATTTCAAAACCAAAATCAACCTTTCAAACCTCAAAATTTCTCAAAACCTACCCAATCATCAGCTAGATCGTGAAAAATAGCTAGAAATCCATACCTAATTCGTTCGATTTAGTGGTCAGACGACTGAGTACGAACGTCAAAAATTTGATTGAAAACCGGGCGGTTTTCGCCATTTTCCGACGAGCTCCAAGCGGTGGACGGAGAGGAGAAGGGCGAGGCTGGGTGGTGGCGTGACGCTGGTTTGGCGGCGTGGCGGTGGCTGGGTTGCCTGGGGCTGGTTCAAGTGAACAGTAATAGGGAGGGGGGTTTGCGCGAGGAAGAAGAGAATGAGGAGAGAAAAAGGGAGAATCTGATTTTTCCCAAAAATTATGATTGTGCCCTTCTTCGTATTTTGATCGTATTTCCTTCGTTACAAGTCCGATTCAAGTCCACTACGTGTCAACGGACTCGTTTTGTGGCGCTCTACGCAACAGTACAAGTAGATTTCCAAAATTCTTTCCCGGTCAAAAAGTCAACTTAAAACCTAATAAAATATTCTAGGGGTATACTTGTCTTTTCCTTTAATTAAATATTAATTAAGTTTTGGGTTGTTACATGCACAACCTCCCCTTTCCGTCACAGTCATCATCTTCCTCACTCTTGTTCTCTCTCTCTCTCACCACCCATATTTATTCAGCAAAAATTTATTAAAATTCAGAACCTAAAAAGATCACATCACTGATATAATTGATGTAAGAAAAAAAATTCACAAGTCAATACAAAAGATCCAATAGATGCAAGTTTAAAGCCGAAAAAAGCTTCAACAAAAAACAACTACTCTTCATTAAACATCACAAAAAAGTTGGGGGTGGAACTAAAGTGATTGTGGAGGGAGATGAGAAAGAGTGGCTTGGCAGGGGGTTAGAAGATAAGATGGCTTTGGAAGATGAAAACATACAGAGAAACAAAGACAAAAGGTAAATGATACTATTGAGAGAGAGAGAGAGAGAGAGAGAGAGAGAGAGAGAGAGAGAGAGAGAGAGGAGAGAGAGAAAATCTGGGCGGTGGGGAGAAGAAAATTGGGTGGGGGAACATATCTGGGGTTGAAGAAATCTGGGAGGGGAAGAAAGTGGGAGGAAGGGGAAAAATCGAGAGAGAGAGAGAGAGAGAGAGAGAGAGAGAGAGAATTGGGTAGGGTTTTTAATTGTTTTTTAATTTTAATGTAGTATGTTTAATTTTTTAAAATAATTTAAAAGTAAATTTTAATTAATTTTTGGTCCACGTGGAAGTCCATGTCATAAAAAAAGGGTCCCACTTTTGAAATGTCAGCATTTAACAGACTCACTAACAGTTTGGCTAACAAAGGGGGCAAATTGTAGGTTTTCTGCGACGTTGAGTATGTACCCGTAAATGACCCTATAGGTTGGGGGGTTTACTGTAGTTTGTCCTTAAAATTTTGTTCTTCTATGTTAATACTATTGTAAGACTCTAATATATTGCTTTGATCAGCCGTGGTTATACCTTTCTTAAAAAAAATGTAATGTCTGGAGGTGTATATAGAAATCCTCCTTGTAAACTTTTTAAGAAATTAAATCCTAAAATAAAAGGATATGATCTTACTGGGATATAAAGGTTAAGGGTAAATTAAAATGTTGTCTTTCTATCCTAATTGGTATATTATTAATACAGTATGTTAAATATACGGGTCTTGTATCAAACTGTATAATCTTTATTGGTCTAGCTAGTTTTTGCCTAAATTGTTTTGGCACTAACTCTTCCTTTATTATATTTTTTGTGTTTCCTGTATCTATTATAGCTATTGTTTGAATTTTATTTTCTTTCGATAATTCTAACTCACAATTAATTGTTATTAATGAACTATTCTTTTGTTTCTCTACACTAGGGCAATTATTCTTTTGATTATTGTTATTTATCATTTCAACTGTATTTATTTCTATTGGTCTATTATGAAACAAGGTTTACAATAAACTATTGTCTTAGTGTAATATTTTTCTACTACTATTTTCTTACATAGATTACATTCTTGAGGTCATCCTAAATTAACATATTTAAATTCCTCATGCTCTATTTGTTCTTCAAACATACACATATATTCATCTAATTCACTATCGGAATTACTAGAGTAATGTGATTTTGACTCCGAGTCTAAGGCATTAACACCATAAATACTTTCATTATCACTTAAATTATATTGATTCTAAGTCTTCATCATCTTCTAGTTGAAATTGCTCAATTAATTGTATTTTTTCTCTAGGTTGCTTTCCTAATTTGGGACACTTAGGTCTAATATGTCCTACTTCACCACAAAGATAACATTTACATGTATTTTTATTAGGTACTTTATGTTTTCTAATCCATGGTTTATTCGTTCTTTTCCTAAATTGTTTAGGGATATATTTTCTTCTTCCAAAGTTTTTGAAGGTTGAATTCTAAATTTTTTATATTGTTGTTTATAAGGCCTATATTTTCTATAACTCTTTCTATATGGCTTTTTCTGCTAATTTTCTATGACATCCATATTGTTTAGGTAAATCTATATTTAAAACTCATGTAAAACTGTTTTCTAATTTGTCTTTTTGCTTTTATTGGACTACATTCTGATCGTAATGTATCATATACATGTTGTATTCTTGCTCCTATGGATACATCTAGTTTCCTAGGGTGTTTTTGCCATTCATTCCAAATTCTTTCTCCTATTGGTCCTTTAATTTTTTTCATATAATTAAGTACCTAATAAATTAAGATCATCAATTCTGCCTGTTCTTCCTAAATACTTGAAAAAAATCTGAAGTATATTCACTAATATATTGTAAATCACAAATTTGTAGTTGTTCTAAATTTCTTATGGGTCTAATTTGTTCTTGTTCATTTCTACCATCTAATCTATTATGATCTAAGAATTCATATTTAATTAATTTAACAAAAGTATCTATATTAAACATTTCTTTTGCTGCTTGATGTTCTCTTGGATTTTTAGTGTTCCATGCTTGGAAGTAATCAAAAACCATTCCATCTAAAGTATGCTCAAAGTACTCTAACATATCTTTATTATTACTAAAAGCTAGCATTAATGCTGCATGTACACATCATTTTTCCCATCTTTCTATAGTTTTTTCCCAATCTTGTGGGTCTACATGATGAAAGTTTAATATATTTCCTACTAAATTGATATGTTCAATTCCTTTATAAGGGATTCTATTATTACTTAGTCCAAATGTTTTCTGGTTGAAAAGCACTTCTAACAGTTTCTTCATTATTTTCTCTATATGGTTCATTAGTTTGCCTAAGATTTTGCTAGCCTGTTCTATTTGCAGGAGCTACAAATGGTCTAGTTGAACTACATTGGTCTTCTACTGGCATGCATTCTACTTCAATTAACATATTTTGATATTCTTTTTCTCCCAAAATATGTTCTAATCCTATATTTAAATTAAATCTTTCATTTCTTTATCGGATAATCTATGTAATAATAAATCATAAGTCTTATATTTTTCTATATATTTTTCTTCATTTAAATTATCTATGTCATCTATGAGTTTATCAACTATATTATCAAAATTAAGCTCAATCATATTTATTTTTAAATTATCAAATGCCATGCGTATTTCTTCTTCTAATTCACTTTCTAAGTCTTCTATATCATTTATTTGTTTATAATTAGTAAATCTTACTATTGCTTCACCTATATGATTTTCAAAATTTGTGCTTTATCAGGTTGTCTATTTTTTGCCACTTGTAAATTGGGTAAAATCCATTATGTTCCTTCTAGAAAGCTATTATCTACTGGTTTTGCCTCTATCATATTAACATGTTTACTACCAAAAGTTTGTACTAATTTTGAATTCTACATTAAATTTATAGTTATAGTTATAGTTATCTGAAATTTGTCCTACATACATAAGACTAATACTTAAAATTTTGTATTCTCCTTTCATATTATAATTTTTCGTTCTTATGCTAATTTTAATATGTTTACTAAATTCTCTAATATTCATGACATAAGTAGGAATACATCCTATAACTGCTAGGTTTGTGCTAAGATTCTGTTGTGGCTATAGCTGCTTGCTGATGGTTATCCCATCTGTCATCATATATGTATACTAATTCTTTAGTTCCTACTTGTGCTCTTGTGAGTCCAGCTATTCCTATCATAATTGTTCCTATATGAATTTGTTGATAGTGTGACTTTTTGAGATGTTCTATTGCTGTGTTACTACTTACAATACTATGTTTATTTTCAAATCTTCCTAATTGGTATAAATTATATTTATTTTTCTAAGATTTTTCAAAACCTTTTCTAAAAATTTCTTGTGCTTCTTGTTCCCTAGGGTATATATTTTTTGTTCTAACTATTTCTTTTCCTTTTCTTCTAAAGAGTTCCATTTACTATTATCAAATGAATTTATTCTACTTTTCTTTATAAGGATATTTCCTAAGGTTAAATTTTCTAATTTATCAACTAAGTCTTTGGGTAGTGTAGAAGTAGTGTTGTGCACTACTTGATGATTTTTTTTATTTGTTCTTCTAATTGATCTACTTTTTCAGCTAGATTTAAAATTAATTGGAAAATTAAATTATTTGTCTTATAGGGATATTACTACTTACTATAGATGTTGTAAATTCTGTAAGATCTTCTTCTAAGATCTTCTTCTAGATTTAAAATAATTGGAAAAATTCCTAATCTAGTTTACTAACTTCTTCTAATGCTTTGATATATTTATTATTAATTTTAGAATATGTCATTAAACTAAATTCTATCTATTTTATTATGTAACATTTCTACTTGTTCAGTTAATGTTGTTTGTACTAGTTGTATTTTCGCACTTCTGTTTTTAATTGCTCAATAATTTCTAATGATTGAAGTTCATTTGTTTGGCTTGCTATCTATAAGATCTATGAGGTCTTTGATTTCTTTCTTACTAGGAAATCTTTGAATATTCCTATTATTATCTTCTAATGAGATGTCATATAATCTAAGTTTGTCTAATTGTTTTTAAAGAATTTTTCTGAAAATATTCTAATATCTGTTGAATTATATGTTTATTGTGTTCAAATTTTACACTTTCTGCTTGACTATTGTGAGGGTCTTTTGTTTCAGCAGCCTGACGAATGGGCTTGGGCTGCTGTAAGAAGAGAACGAACAAAAAACCTCATGATGCCTGAGGTTCAAGAACTAGACTCCCAAAAGAATTTCTAGACGACTTGCTAAAGCCTTAGAAAAATACGTTTGGGTTCTTTTCACTAATAACCAGAAGAACGTATCAAATTCGTTAATGACTTAGCTTGAGGAGCTTGTGGCATGGGAGCTAAGCTTTCATAAGTTTAGCAATTTGAGAGAAAGAGAGATATCAAAGCATGAATTTCTTTTAGAAAGGAAGGTTTTAGAGTGGGAGAAGGGGAAATTAGGAGGGTTTCTATCTCAGAAAGAGAGAGAAGCGATGGAAATAAAGATGGGGCGAATTCCAGTTTGCTTGACAAACTTTGGTCTTGCTCTGGAATGGTGTGTGTTGCTGGGTAGAGGAAGCTCCCTTTTATAGGCATTTGGAACTCTAATTTCGTTGATCCTCCATTCCCGCTTTTCCTTTCCCTTTTTCCAATTACTCCATTTCTTGTGAAAAATCTTTGACCAGAGCACTTGAATCAATGGCTTCTTAAGGTTCCAAGGTTTTATGCGGCTGAGCCTCCCCATGGGGGTGAGGCGCCACTGCTTTTGCCCTTGATTTTCAAACTAGAGCTCGCAGAGGAAAGGAGAGAATGGGCGAAGTCCTTTACACAGCGGGTATTTCTTCTACGTTCATGGATTTCCTATGGTCCTTGCTATGGTTCCTTGTTGACCAACATGGGAGTTTCTGATTTGGGTGGAGCTCAATGCTGAATTTTTATGAAACACTGGGCTGGGCTTCGTGTTTAGCATTGGGGTTATTGGTGCCCTCCTTTCCAGCGGCCCGCATGTTTTCGTCAAGCTGCTGGAAGTGGCTTATTTGTTTTTTGGGCATTCTAACTATCATGGATTTTCCTAAATGCTAAGCAGCCTATGGGACATTCTCCTAAGGCATTAGACCCCATCTTCTCTCTCTCATGCTAACCCATGTATTTGGGCCCGGGGAAGGGGCCTGAGTTTTAGTGCTCCAAGTGGCCTAAAACTTCCATTCCTGGTCTCTCAATGGGCCCTGTGAGTGCTTGTACCCGTCCATACCACAACCTTCTCAGCAAGCCCCGGATAATTACGTGACTTGGGCCCACTTGACCTTGTAGCATGGCTTGACGGCATTGCGTGTTTATTTATTGTGCTTGGGCTTGAGTTTATTGTGCCATGATAAGCCGTGCTTGGATGAATAATATCAGATAGGTTGATGAGCGTGAATTTATAAAGTCATTGCATTTTTGGCATGCTTGCTTGGCGTGATATGTAACCCACGGCTCGTGTAGGTGAGTCCTACATTTCCCATCATGCTCCGATTGGGTTTTTTTGTGATTAATTATTGTGCCAGGCCAGGAATGTGCTTGGGCCTAGCCCTTGGATTTTTGGGCCTCAACATTAGCCCCCTTGATTATTGGGGCCATGAGCAGATTTGAGATGGGGCCGAATAATCAACCTAGCCCAAAAGTCAAATCAATGTCAGGCGATATGACCTTCTTGTTTCCTGCGTGTGCGCTGCTATGATTGTCTTCCAGCAGTCTCTTCACGTTCCCCAGGCGAGCGCTTTCATCCAGGTTTGTCTTATTTCATTTACCTTTTGTTCTCCCTTTTTTTTCCTTTTCTTTCTTCATCCTAGATTTTCTTCCTTCCGTACTTGCACAACCAAGACATCTTATTTTCCTTTCTTGATTCTACTGGTCCTTCATCACACTCAGGCTTAGAGACCCTTTGAGACAAGAAATCGCTAAGAGGCACCCTCCATAACCGCCAGTTGGTTAAGCACAGTGGAAACCGTTCGCAACCACTGAGAGGGGCCACCGTTCCCCTTTAAAAAAACCCTAAGTCTCTCGACTTCTCCTCAATTCATCAAAGATTAGGTTCAGCAAGGTCACTTCGCAGAGCATGGAGCGACTCGGAGAGAAGATTGCGACCCTTTTTCCTCGCTTTCCGACAAGCTGCTGGAACAAACACCATCGAGGGCAGAGTAAGCCTCGCTCCTGTATTTCTTTCCTTGGTTCTTTATCTATTGCTGCCATATGTAGGCGTTTACGCATATGCATACACACGTAGATATACACATGAGGGGTATTCACGCACATAGCCCTTGAGAATCCTTTATGAAAAGGTGTTTCTCCTTTTTTCCGTCAATCCCTTTTGTTGTCTGCTTGTTGACTCTCCCCCTTTTTATACCCAAGTCTAGATTTTGGATATGCACCACCAATTAGAGCTCGTTTGGTACGTCGGACTGTACTGACTAATTTCTGTCGGATAGTATTAATCTGTTCCAGAGAGTACTGATTGTTTATCCATAATATTATAAGGCATTTGGTGTTGTTCCGGATAAATAGTCTGACTAAGTTTATACTGTGTTTGGTGCTATTCCGAATAACAATGAATTAGACTATTTTTTCAAAAAATTCTTTGATAATTTAAGTGAGGAAATTGAAATTCAAATGACACGAATTTTTTTTTGGTAAGATTCATATGACAAGATTTGTTTTTCAATTGTTTTGCCAAGATTTTTTTTTTTTCATACAACCCATTATCATAATTGTAATATCTCATAAAAACAATTACCAAATAATGTATAATTCAAAGTAATCACATACTAAGGTGATAATAGTAGAAGGAAAAATTGTTCATAAACTAAACTACATCAAAGAGTTAATCACAGCTCCCTTGCCCAAGTAAGAGAAGACACAAAGGCTTTTCTCATAGCACCATCCAATGTCAGGAATGTTCTCTCATCACTTGCTTTCTCCAAAATTAGCGCAGTGCCTTAATTTGGTCATTAATAAACAAGTCCATCTTTGCCAATTCAATAGCAATGTCAGGTCTTGGTTTTGATCCCTTTCACCAAACTATTGTTATAGTTTTCAATTGGTCAACAGACTTAGAAATTCATCTCACCAAATGCTTTAGCCATTTCCTTTTGAATATCAGTATCTGGATTTCGTTTGCGGTTTCGACGGCTTGAGCTAGCTGAGTTTTGTTGATTTGATCTTGGCAAAGAGGTAGAATGATCTTGTTCAACTTCAACTTCCTCATCATCAGCATTGACATCAATGTTATGTACAGGCTCATTCATCATTTCAGTGGGAGTTGCAGACCCTCTACCAATTGCTCGATCCTTCCCAAATCTATTCTTCAACCTATCATATATTAGACATTGTTTCCCCCTCCAACCATCAGCATCCTTATTATGCTGCATCAAATGAAAAAAACTTATAAATACACTATAAGTATAACAAATATAAGAATTACAAATTACTTAACAGATGTACTAACCTGCACATAAGTGTTCCATGCGTCATCACTATCAACCGCAATGCATTTCAAAGAACCATTCCAAGCAAAACCACTTTTTTTAATCATGTCAAATATTATCCCACACAATTTTTCCAAAAATCTCATCTTGGACTCAATATGTGGGACTACCCTTAAATCAGTATTGGAAATTTCTCAGCCAATGATTTTCAATTTGGGTCATTGTTCTAGATTTAAAGGAACCATTATCACATCGTAAACAATGATTGACTACATCCTCAAGTATGGTCAATAATGCTTCTTCCTCATGTGCTTTCGACACCCTTCTACTTCCTTTTGATTGACTAGACTGTCCACTCTCCATTCCTATAGCCAATATAGACAATATAATTTGCATATATATAATTAAGAAAAAAAGTTGGAAGATCAAATAAAATAACTTCTACTTATCAAAACAATAGTCTATTACAAACACATCCAAAGAGTCTACTACAAAAACATATAAATAAATTATATGAATTCAACTACAACTTAATGTCTGTTCCTATTCCACTCATCATCCATTTGCATAGCCAAATTATTCCTCCATGCCAGTCCATTGATATGAAGGTTCAATAGTGCTAAGTACATCACCATATTGGTTAGTTTCCCCATTTTCAGTACCATTCAATTCATTCTCCAATGGATCAATAGCCATCTCGCCATGAATAAGATTATGTAATAGGCAACAAGCTGTAATTATTTTACATTGTGACTCAATTGGGAAAAATGTTGGACTTCGCAAGATACCCCAACACATTTTAAGAAGTCCAAAACACCTTTCAATCACATTTCTTGCAGCAGCATGCTTCATATTGAAATACTCTTCATGATTATTAGGTGCCTTTCTATTCCTCCATTCAGATAGATGATATCTTGTACCCCTATAAGGAGCCAGATATCCTTGACCATTTGTGTACCCACCATCCACAATATAATAACATCCTAACAATTAAACGAATATTATATTATTCTAAAAAATTTAATGAAGCTTAATATTACCATAATGAAACACAATAATCTAATTTTACCTATAGGACTCTTAATCCTATTGGTCTACTAATTGCATCTCGTAACACCCTAGAATCAGATGCAGATCCTTCCCAACCAGGGAAAACAAATATAAATTTCATGTCAGGAGTACAAACTCCCAATACATTAGTTGCAACCTCCCCCTTTCGTGTTCGATATCTTGGTTTATCTTGTTCAGGGACACGAACCCTAATGTAAGTCCCATCCAATGCCCCCAAGCATTTCTATGCAATTAAAAAAAAAGGGTACCTTAGAAACTTAAAATATAAATATAATAATAAAATTGACCAATCTAATTTAATTTCACAGTACCTTAAATCATCTCCATCTATTATCAGGTGCAATTATCAGGGATGGGTTCCGACACCTTCAAAAGTCTAACTTGTAATCTTAACACTCCATCCAAGATTGAATTGAAGTACCTACTAATTGTCTCCCCCGATTGCTTAAATCTACTACTCATTGTACGATTCTTCACATGATGCGCGAGTGTATGTAAAAACTACACACCTGCTCTTCTATGGTTACTGAACCATTTGTTCTCACTCTCCCATCATCACGAACCAATTGACATAAATAATGAAAAGTTCTCCTATCCATCCTAATTTGGTTCACACATTGTATGTCATCAATTCCTATAATGCTATCTAAATAATTTGACCGAGTTGCAATCCTAAAAAACCTTTGACTCCTAATGGCATTCCGTTGTTGGCGCCGTTGTTCCAAATTGTAGTTTGTCATGAACCACATCATGCACAAAGCCATGATATGCAAGAACCACAATCTAATAATAAAGTATGCCACAATCTTTCTTTCATCCATATCTAGGCATAATAAAAAGGAATTTTTTTTTAGTAAAAGTAATATAAATAATCATGCATTAATTAGATGTTTAGCCATATAATTACACAACATGTAAAATTGAAATAATATAATAATAAGTAGAATCAACAATCTGTTCAAAAAATTTCCTAACTAGAATCAACAATCTGTTCATGATAGAAGACTACAAAAATAACATCTCGCTTGCATAAACCTAACTAGAATCAACAATCTGTTCAAAAACTTTTCCTAGCATTCTTTATGAAATCTTTTTCCTAACAATCTGTATAACACAGGTAATTAATAAAAAAATATGGCAAAGGGTGATGGTGCGAAGAGTAGAGGTGGTGGGCCTCCTTTTGTTATTCTCCTAGCTGCCATAGCCTTTCAGTTTTGGATGTGAGAAATTGATGGAAACAGGGCATGTAAATAATTTCGTATTTATGTCATCCCGAAAGCTTGCATAGGATTTGAAATAATAGGAGGAAGAGAAGTTTGATATAGGATAACGCTGGTTAATTCTATTAGCCAATGAAAAACATAAACAGTACGCATAAAAATGATGAAAGAAAACAAATCGAAGACAAGCAAACAAAACAAAACAAATTCTCTCTCTCTCTATATTAATATATTATTCTTTTCAATGTTATCTTGTTTCCAGTTCTCAACAGAGTGAAAAAGTGGAAAACAACAAACAAAAAGCAAAAACATGGACAAAGAAATAATTCAAAACCTAATTTCCACAAAAATTTAATAAAAGATTAAATATATAAAGAAGAGAGAAGAAACATATTGGAGGAGTATGAAAAAGAGAGAGAGAGGTGAGAGATAGAAATACTTGAAGAAGAGTGAAGAGAATAAACCTGTAGAGAAGATATCAAAGAAGAACCCTAGGGAGAAGAAGATGAAAAGAGCGTCCTGATTTTTCTCGTAGAATGTGTGTTCTTTTTCTCTAGCCGTATAATTAAGGCGTGTATTATCTAAACCGGAGTGTGTGGTTGTATTAGTTAGTCAGGTAAGGAGAGTATTAAAAGCCCAGCCCGTATAAAATAGTCAGGTAATTAAATAATACAAGTTGACACCAAACACCTGACATGGACTATTTACTCCTATCCAAAGTCTATACGGTGGTACCAACGAGCCCTTAGCAATTTTAAGCATGCTCCAAGTGTTTAATTTGTCGTCATCGAGTAGCCTCTTTTTTTTTGGATGAAATTGTATAAATGCGTTGGCTTGGTCCCTCTGCAAGTGAGATATTGGCAATGAAATGGTAAGAATGATGGAGATGTGCATATGCGTGCGTGTGTGTTTCTTTCTGCCCCCCCTTGTTTTTTGATATAGTTAGAATCTGAGTCCTTAGGCTGTTCGTGAGAGTGTTGGAACTTACGCATTTTTCCCTTTTCACTTGCAGATACCCGTGAACTCAGTGGGCTCAACTATGGCATCCACTAATCTCCACCAATCATGATGGATCATCTATACTCCATGGATGATGGTCTCAAAGCGGGAGGGCCCCTCTTGCCGCTTGAAGAAGCTTGTGAAATCCTGTTGTTGGTGACGAGCCGCTGCCTGAGACTGTCCCTGTGATTGACCCTACTTCCGTATCTAGGTGCTGCATTAAGAAATGCCTATTTCCAGCCTTCTCCTTGTTCTTTCAGTATCTTTGCAGCATCAGTAAAGGCTGGTCAGAGTGGGTGGATCGCAAGCTGCCGGACCATCCACTTGCACCATCTTACGCTGGGCACAAGTTTTGGACGCTATCTTCCTCTCCAAGCTGTGGGATATTCATGTTGAAGCGAAGATGCTCCGCCACGTGGTCCGAAGGTGGAGCACCGCCACTCACACCTTTATATGTTCATGGGGTGAATTCACTCCACTCTCGAGGACGTAGCAAACATAACTCGCCTCCTTATTTGTGGTGATCGGAGTCCTTTTGATATTTGCTCTTACTCCGGCAGAGATAGACACTCTTGTAGTCCTGCGAAAGGGCACTCATACTTCTCCCAGCACTTCACTTTGCTTCAACAAACTGGATACAATATTTTGGTGACGCGAATAGACGAGGGCCTTGGCTACTGGCTGCATTTATATCATTGTGGCTCGGGCGGTTCGTGCTTTGTGACTTCTCTCAGGACTGCCTACACGAGTGAGTATTTCCTTTGGCTTTGGCTATTGCTTGCGGTGACTCGATTCCTTAGCCTCGATGTTCCTAGGGCACTTGTACAGGTTGCTCGATCAGTGCTAGATTTTGGAGAAAAATGCAGCGGGAAACCATGAGTGTAGAGACTCTTCTGAATTCCGGCTTCTTGTAGGTGTTTTTGTGGGAACATTTCAAGGGGCTGGATGTGTGCCCACTCCCCTATTCGCGCGATCTGCAGTCTGCTGACCGGGCAATGGTTCCTTCATGCCGGACAGTCTCCCCCTCGTCTGCGGGTGGTTTAAGTGAATGCATAGGAAAGGCCAAAACTTTTTAGTGTTGTGGATGATATTACATACTCATCTTCCGCCCTACGGTACTTTGGCGGAGACTTTTATTTTGTTGCCCTTTTATGCCAATGTTGATGACACCGTTGAGGGTTCCAGCAGTGATGTCTCAAGGCTCCTGTTTCAGAAGATATTCCCTGTTGAATGCGCATGCCTCCCACTGCCCACTTTAGGCGACAGCCGCTCGGAAATCTCTGTAGTTTACTCACCCCACAGGGTTAGACGGCAGCTTGGACTTATAACCAGGGTGTGCCAGCGAATCCTAACCGTGGTGACCCCTTCCTACTTCACAGGGTCTTTTGGAGGCAATCGTAACGTACTGGACAGCGTTAGGCCCCCTGTCTTAAACGGCAAAAGAAGAATTGGTGGTTTTTCTCACCTGGTTATCAAGCCTACTGGAACAGCTGCCTTGCTTCCATGCGCGAGTTCCAATCCTCCCTTGTGACAGATTGCCTCCGACTACCGCTCGCATTGCTTGTCTAGTATCGGAAGAGAAAGCAATCCCCTTAAGCGTGAAGCGCAACCTGCCCTTGATTTCTAAAAGTGGTGACATTTTCGGGAGTTGTCCAAGACGAATAGGGACCGGGAACACAGAGGCCCCGCAGCTCCGGAAAAGGGGGCAACACCGGCGTCAGGTAACAGAAACGGGAGGAGGAGCCAAGCGCGAAGAAGGAGCGAACCGCGGGTAAACCTAGAAGGTTCATTCCAAAGGTGGCGTCGAGTGGCCCTCCCCTAACCAAGGAAGTAACTCCCCCAGCACGTCCACAGCCTTCAAAACATGCTGCCTCCGAGAGCCAGGGCCGTGTTGGCAAGGCGTTGGAAGTACCCCCCTCTTTGTAGTAAGTATCAACTACTTTCAGGCTTTCAAGTTGTTTTGCTTCCTCTTCGTCTTTTCCTCCCCTCTTTTTTTTTTTTTTTTTTTAACCTGTCACACGTGTGTTGTGCATACATACTTATGTATTTATATATATTTCTTCTTTTTTTTTGGGAAAATGGGGACCAATCCGAAGAGAAAGAGGAGCGATACAACTCGTGTGACGCACACACGTCTCCAAAACGTCGTAGTATGCGCATCCGGTAGGCGAAATTCACTGGTGCTCACACAAGGAATAGCGAAGCTTCTGGAGCTGGCACCGTGGTGACCATTGATGATGATAGTGATGGCGATGATGCCACTGCGACTGAGGCTAGTGTTTCGGAACAAGAGGATGTTGGCAACATCGATGGCACTCATGAGGATTTTGGTGGGAGTGATCACCACGATCAAGCTGAAGATGCATTTGTGCATTCTGGCAACTACCTGAAAGAACATGTTGGCTCCGGATACGGAACTTCCATGTCTTCATCTGTGAAGACAATAGCATTGTCATTTCCCAAGAACGGCCTTTGCGGTTGAGTGGTGAAGCAATGAGGATCAGATCCCGCAGAGATATTCATGAGAGCTACAACAGCTGCTTCTCTAAGCTTGAGGCCCAAAATAAGAGTTGGTCAAAGAGTGACTTGAATTTTGGATTCCTTTGAAGGACTTGTGAGGCTGTGGGTCCCTGCTTCATACCTAGATAACGCTCCATTACTCTTGTTTCGGCCTCCGTAATATTGTGAAAGGTCCAGTAGCTGTTTCCTGCTGCACAGTCGAAGCCCCCAAGTAGCATTCTTCCGGCATTGTCCATCGGAAATACTTCATCACCTGTGCTATCATCCATCCATCAGCAAGGGGGCCATGGAGTATATAGCTTGAAGGTTTTGAGTACTTGCACCAATAGGCTTTCTCCATGTTTCCACAAGGCTCCCAATAGCCTCGGGTGGCTTTGGGTCATTCTTCCATAGGTGGCACAACTCATCGTCGTCGAGCAAGTCACCGGAACATGATAACAGCGACTATCTCTTTTCCACCTTTGTTTTGGCAAGGGGACTCATTGATGGCCTGCTTCCTAGAAAGAAGCTCTAGAACTCCCTCATGTATTTTAGCATGCAAGATCCTTGTTAGAGTTTGGCAAGCAGTGGTTGGATGTCCCAGGAACTAGTGGTAGCGGCAGTACCTAGGATAATTCTGCTCTCCCTGGTAGGAACCTTATAGGGTCTAAGACATTTGATTGCACTATCCACAATCATCGTATCAAGGATAGCATGGAACTCCCTCATCCTTGCATGGCAATGGTGGATATGTCTCCCTATCCTTCCACTTGCGAGAGTTGTAGTCACCGGACGGTCTTGTCATCTATCGCTAGCGTTTGGTGCACCCTCCTTCTTTCGTTCCTCCAAGTTTCTTTGTCCCGTGGGTTTGACAGACATGCTTTGTTTTCCTCACTGCTTCCAGCAGTCGAGAAAATTGGCTAATGCCAATATTTTCGAGACTAGACCCTATAATCTGCCACAATATTGCTAATGCAAATTTCAACGAGTGCTTCCTCATCCTTCTCATCATAGCAGTCTAGGGCTAGGTCCTGAAACCTACGCACAAAGTCCACGGGATCCTCCCCATGCTTTTGACGAGTATTGTTGAGTTGAGTAATAATAACTTTTTCTTCGTGTTGGAAATATTTTTTTGTAGAACCTGCTTGCCAAATCTTCCCATGAGCGAATGGAGCCTAGCGCCAAAGTGGTGTACCATGTGTAGGCACGATCGGTAAGGCTTTTTGAAAATTCTCGGAGTCGGAGATTATAATCACCAGCATGCGGTCCCAAAGCATCGATGAAGCGATTGACATGCTCCTTTGGACTTCCTTTTCTCCCATAAAAAAGAACAAAGCTTGGTGCCTCGTAGCCATTAGGGTACGGCTGCTGGAGTAAGCTCGAGGGATATGGTGGCTGAGGGATGTACTTCCAATCTTCTTGGCTTCGGTTGAGTTCCCTTTCCAACATGGCAACGACATCCTCCTGAGTGACAAAAGACGGTCCCTTCCGTTTAGACCCTTTTCCAGCAGCAGCAGACTCCTCCTGTGTGTGCCTATCATTTTCTTCGTTTGGCTTAGAGATAGAACCCTTCAGTTCCTTGATGGTGTCCATCATCTCCCTCTGTGAGGGTGAAAGCTCCCTCGCTTGCACGTTCTTGCTCTCTAGAAGAGGCATTCTGTCTTGATTCAGAATCACCATGGTCGGGCCCATCTTGGGAAGCCATGGTATTGCTTCAGGTCTTCTTCTTTGGAGGCATTAGTAGAAATGGCAGTCTGGTCCCCAGTGAAGTCGCCAATTTATGTGGGGGTCTTTTTGTTCCAGCAGCGTGACGAATGGGCTTGGGCTGCTGTAAGAAGAGAACGAACAAAAAATCTCCTGATGCTTGAATTCAAGAACCAAACTCCCAAAAGAATTTTTAGAAGACTATACGTTTGGGTTCTTTTCACTAATAACCAGAAGAATGTATCAAATTCATTAATGACTTAGCTTGAGGAGCTTGCGGCATGGGAGCTAAGCTTTCACAAGTTTAGCAATTTGAGAGAGAGAGAGAGAGAGAGAGAGAGAGAGAGATCAAAGCATGAATTTCTTTCAGAAAGGAAGGTTTTAGAGTGGGAGAAGGGGAAATTAGGAGGGTTTCTATCTCAGAAAGAGAAAGAAGCGATGGAAATAAAAGATGGGGTGAATTCCAATTTGCTTGACAAAGCTTGGTCTTGCTCTGGAATGGTATGTGTTGCTGGGTAGAGGAAGCTCCCTTTTATAGGCATTTGAAACCCTAATTTCGTTGATTCTCCATTCCCACTTTTCCTTTTCCTTTTTCCAATTACTCCCTTTCTTGTGAAAAATCTTTGACCAGAGTGCCTGAATCAATGGCTTCTTAAGATTCCAAGGTTTTATGTGGTTGAGCCTCCCCATGGGGGTGAGGCGCCACTTACTTTTGCCCTTGATTTTCAAACAGGAGCTCGCAGAGGAAAGGAGAGAATGGGTGAAGTCCTATACCCAGCGGGTATTTCTTCTACGTTCATGGATTTCCTATGGTCCTTGCTATGGTTCCTTGTCAACCACATGGGAGTTCTAATATGGGTAGAGCTCGATGTTGAATTTTTTATGAAACGCTGGGCTAGGCTTCGTGTGTAGCATTGGGGTTATTGGTGCTCTCCTTTCCAGCGGCCCGCATGTTTTCATCAAGCTGCTGGAAGTGTTTTATTTGTTTTTTGGGCATTCAAACTATAATGGATTTTCCTAAATGCTATAGCAGCCTATGGGATATTCTCCTAAGGCATTGGACCCCATTCTTCTCTCTCTCATGCTAACCCATGTATTTGGGCCCGGGGAATGGGCCTGAGTTTTAGTGCTCCTAAGTGGCCTAAAACTTCCATTCCTTGGTCCCTCAATGGGCCCTGTGAGTGCTCGTATTCGTCCATACAACAACCTTCTCAGCAAGCCCCGGATAATTATGTGGCTTGGGCCCACTTGACCTTGTAGCATGGCTTGACAGCATTGCGTGTTTATTTATCGTGCTTGGGCTTGAGTTTTATTGTGCCATGATAAGCCGTGCTTGGTTCGAATAATATTAGATAGGTTGATGAGTGTGAATTGATAAAGTCGTCGCATTTTTGGCATGCTTGCTTGGCGTGATATGTGACCCACGGCTCGTGTAGGCGAGTCCTACAATTTCCCATCATGCCCCGATTGGGTTTTTTTTGTGATTAATTATTTGTGCGGGGCCAGGAATAAGCTTGGGCCTAGCCCTTGAATTTTTGGGCCTCAACAACTATTAAAAGATATTTTCTAAGGGATTATTACCGCTATGTAAAAGGTGTTTGTGTTCTTTTTGTGGAAAGTAATAAACTAATATATTATTATCTAAAGTTAATTTTTTCTTTTGTTGTTCATTGATTTCTAGATTAAGGTACTTTATCATATAATTAACTTTATCTAAGTCTACCCTTTTTTTTTTAAGATGCCTAAATGCTCCTGAAATGCTTCTATGGATTCTTTACAGACTTCTAAATGGTATTGGTTCCTTATTATGCTATTCTGTACTTCTAATTTTCTTCTAGGATAATTACCTACTTCTGGTGATTTTATTCATTCTTCTAGATTCCTAATTTCTATTTGGTATTCAACTTTCTGTCTCTTTGATTCCTATAACCTTTCTTTTATTCTAATAGGTGTCCACCAAGGGCCAAACATGCAAAGGGTTTACTGTTTTTAACTGGTGATTCTGGCAATTAACAAAATTTTAACATGTTATAAAACATTGGTTTTTATCAATTGTGTGGATTGACTTCTATCCTCAAGGTACTTTACTAGTATAATTATATTATGAAGGTGCTAAACTAAAGCTCTGATACCATTATTTCACAGCGGGCTCGATCAAGGTTTCCAAAGGCCAAAATAACAATAAGACACCATGCCTAGAACATGGAACTGCAAAGACGCCAACTTAAAGGGCTATGGAGCAGAACTCAAAGGTTCCCTGACAGACATCCAATTATCGTTATGGCAAATATAAAACATGACCAAGTGCTCAAACAATGTATTGATCGTCAGTTTAGCAAGATAATAACATAATTATAAAAAATGTTTCCCTATTTTGGACAAGAAGTCTACTAAGAAAACCAAGAATAAAAGAGAAAAAGACTTACTTAATTGCTTTTGTTGGAATTGCTATTCACTGGATATTAATCAGTTGTGGTTGGTAAACAATATTTGAAGTGTATGAAGAATAAGGGAAAGTATATGAACAAAGGAAGTTTTATTGATTGAAAACTGAAGGAGGAAGTACTGAGATTTTTTTCTTCTATGGTGTTGTACTTCTCTTCTTCAGAGCTACAAGCTATATACACTACTTTGCCGACTCCATTCTTTCTGCTAAGTATGAGAAGAGATTTCTTTCTTTTTTGTATACACACTTTCACACTTTTGTATAGTTCACATGCACTCTTCAGTTCTGTGCACGCATTTTTACATGCACTCTTACACTTCACATGCATACAGGAAAACAAACAAAGTTTTCACATGGCAAAGAAACACAGTAATCTGAAACAAGGCTACATGTGCTGTTTTGGTCTTTTGTGGAAGAGACGTGGGCTTGGATTTTCATGTCTTTAGTTTTAAAGATAAGGGGCCATTATGTCATTTTAAGAAATATTTTGGCTTTTTACTTAATTCTATTTTATCTTGTGGCTAAAAACGAATTTTCTCAAATTGAAAACTAATAAAAAAAAAATTACATAGAAGAAATTGTAAAAGCAATAGTGAATCAATGGGGTTTAGGCCCCGTTTGGGATTGCTTTTTTTTGCTAAAAACCTGCTTCACTTTAAAGTTAAGCAATTTAAGGTGTTTGGTAAAAATAAAAAATTTCTATTATTTTAAAAGCAGTGGCCTTTTGACAGCAGCTTTTAAAAACATGCTCTAAGTTGCTTTTCAAAGCTGCTTTCAAAAGAAGCTAAGATGAACCTTTAATGAATTTTTTTAATTCCCAAAATATCATCATTCATTTTAAAAAATGACACCACCTCCACTTCCACATCCAACTCCACCACTTGCTCCACCACATTCACTACCTCCACGACTACCACCACCGCCACCACCACTACATCCTCGTCCTCATCATCCTCTGCCACCACCACCACCTCCCCCACCTCATCCACCTCCTCCACCACGACCTTCTCCAAAACCTCCACATCCACCACCACCTCCACAACCGCCATCCCCACCACAACCGCCATCCCCACCACCACCACTACCACTACCACAACAATTAACTCCACATTCATCACTACAACTACCACCACATGATTAGTACATAACACTTTTAAGATCCTATCTATTTTAGTCATTATTCATAGTTACAACAATTTTATATTAAAATTTACCAAACGGTTTTGACACTGTTTTTTGTACTAACAACATTTTAAAAGTATTGTTTACCGAACATGGAGCTGTTTTACTTTACAGCTAATTATTTTCAAAGTATAGCAGAAACAACTTTTTTTTAATTTTAAAGTGACAGCAATCCCAAATTGGACCTTAGATCAATGAAAAAAGACCTTAACTTAAAGCGTTGAGAGTGAGAAAATCCGTTCCCCTCCCTCACTTTCACGAAAAAATAAAATAAAATAAAATAAAAAGGAAAAGGAAAACCAAATACTTGTAGGGCATGGTGCGGGTTTGAAATAATCCGTGACTTGGCCGGCAAAACCAAACACTCGAATAAATTCCCTGGAAACCAATCCCGAAATCAAATCCCTTGATATTCGTAAAAAATAAAAGTAAAAGTAAAAGAAAATAATAAATTAGCAGAGAGAGTTTGGTTATTGAGAAGTCTCTGCTTTGCCTGCCAGCGTTGATCGGCGAAGGAGTAGGCGTAGGCATGGCTGGTCAATGAGCTGCGTTGGACTGTCCGGACATCGTATAAACTGTAGCCCTAAGCGCAATGGAAGGTCAGCCTTCGATCTCCTCCACACACACTCTCTCTCGCTGCTCATCAAATTTGACTCTTTCTCTTTCTGTCTCTCTTGCTTTGTTTCTCTGTCAACTCTAGGGTTTCTATGTTAGGCAATTTCTTATTCAAGTGTTTGTTTGTCCTCAATTTTTTTTATTTTATAGTAAATTAAAAAGCTTCTTCCCCAAAAGGAAGTGAAATTAAGTTTGATATAATTAATTGATATGCCCAACTGAGTCTTTGGTGGATAAATTATTGGTTTCCTTGTACAATGAGCGCAATTGCGTTGGAATTTCTGACTATAGTCTGTGAAAGTTTAGGATATAAATGAATGTCTAAATTGGGTTCACATTGTTGCAACTGAACTCTGCAAAAAAAATTATCCTGGGCTTTCTGTTCTGCTTCCTTTCTTTTTTTCATTCCCTTGGTTGGTGTCTTCTAATCCAATTTGTGGTGGTCTTGTTTATAATTTCCCAGGATTTTTAATGAACTAATTTTTCATTTATATAATTTGTTTTTCTTTATAAAAAAAACTTGGTCCAGATAAAAAATGTCACCACAATTCGATGCAAGAGGGCGAATAGCTTAGATGCATGAGAGAAAGAGACAGGCTCAGAGACAAATATTCTTTGGGCAGATTTGGAACCATGCGAGTCTAATGCTGGAGGGGAGGACTTGGATGACCTTGTGAGGAAGGATATTGCTGTTGGTTGAATTTGGATAGAAATTTGAATGTAGGCTATATAATACTGGTTGAGCGAGTTAACAGGGAGAAAAATTATTAGTCTGGTGTGAGAGAAAAAGCATTACATATCTTTGATAAGGATTGACCAAGAACAAAAAAGAAAAACGAAACAAAGAATAAATATCCAAGGTGCTACATTTTTCCAGAAAAAGCTACGAAGTGTTGACATGGATTATAATTAGGATACAAAATTTATGATGGATTTATGCTCCATTTTGTTTGTATATTTCATCATTTGTCTTTAATAGATCTTGTGATTCTTATAAAAAGAAATAGAAAAGGTACCAAAGCACTGATAGTCAATTTTTGAAAACTTTGATAATCTGGGGTTACATTTAGTTATTCTCTATCTAGAATCACAAGAAAAACCTGACAACTACTTCTCAATGTATATGACACCTTGCAGTTGATGACAACAAATGATTGCAGTTGCTGAGTGTAATATAATAGTGACACATACACATTATGATTCTCACAGAATGGTACCCAGAGAATTACGCTTTGAATTCTTCATAACTCAAGTCTTTACTTTTTTTAAAATAAAATTCTGCATCACAATTAAGGGATATGCAGCTTTCATCCTCATTGATGTGTCAGTTTCTTATGTGTAAAAGTCAGGTAAAAAGTGCAGATCAGTTTATCTCGCATTTCCCTTTTGCTTTATCTTTGTGGTTAAGATTATTTAAGTAAACTTATTTGTGTCTGGAATCATTATATGCTTGTCTTTGTGAAAGATTTTGGTGGTGGTAAGAGAGTTGAAATGTTAGGCAGGTGTGGAGTGGTGGCTATATTTTGGGTTATTCGTGGAAAAGAAGTAGGAGGAACTTTTGATAGCTTCAGGGGTGAGGAGGGTGGATTTTCTGTGATATGAATTACCTTCTTTTATTTGCATTGTCCTAATAAAATTTTAGTTTTCTACCTTGATATCCTTTTTAATCTGTTTCTTTAATAACTAAAATGAATCCCTGTGGAAAGGAAAAGACCTGCACCCAACAGCTACTTTGGAAATAAACTTCACCACTGAAACATCAAATAAAAGGTTTAATATGCAGTTTTATGCACTGGACTTTTAGAAGTGGACTATACTTGGGAATGGTAAACCTGTTCAATTTTAAGCTAAATGTTTAGCAAGTCAGCTGTTCTTTTATAGCCAATTAGTTAGTAAGTGATCATCAAGCATGAAACTAGGTATAGGACTGCAGCCCAGGACTGCATTAAAGCCCACAGCCTACATAGTTCAGCCCATCCCAGCTCCGTCCCTGGTGGTGATTATGGTATAATACCATAATATTCAACTTTGACGAGGGCAAACTTTGTTGCGAGATCATTTCTATAACAAAGCAACTCTGCTATTGTTTATTTGTCTTCACTACTGCTGTTTGTCATCCGAAAATCATTGACTCATTAGCTTAGTTTCTTGATCTGACAAATTGAAGTTTTCCAATGAAATTTATTTTCCTTTAACAATAATTGTTTCTGCATTATGAAGATTCTCCCTGATGCTTATTGGACTGGATTATTTCCTCTTGTGCCTAAGCCCCTGGAACTCCCTCCTAGCCGCCTATTCTCTGGTTTGGTAGTGAATCTGCCATTGTTTCACCCTTGGCTTCCTGTGACAATCATTCATGCGAGAGTTTCCGAATTTCTTTTTCTTTGCAGGCTTTGCGAAGTTTTATGGTTTTGGTTGTCCATTCTGTCAGTAATTGAACTTGTCAGTGTTAGAACTTTTGAATTGTCCGAATTATCAGTTGGAGTTCAGTAGCTATATATGACCTGTATACTGGCAGTGATATAAGGGTAATTTGGTTGGAAAGTCTCCTCTGTTTGGCCAGAGGGAAGAGGGCTAAAGTCTTGTGGGGATGTACTTTTCTTTGGATGATGGACATTCACAGTTATTGTATCATTTTTAAAAAGATTATTTAAAGTTGTTTTTGTTCAAAGATATATATCAACCGTGTCATCGTGTTTGTGAAAACATGCTATACAAACACACACATGCAGATGCATGTCCATATAGTTGTTCAGAATCCCAATTAGCTGATCAACATTATTACACTGTCTTTGGCAGGTGGGTCCCCTGACCAGGGATCAGTTGGGTCTGGGACAAAGAGGTCTAGTGCATCATCTGGCAGCAGGCCTCGTAATCGCAAGGAATTTCTTTATAGATTTGTGGACAGTAGCATGCTGACTGCAAAACTTGAGGACTGGTTTGAATCTATATCCAATAAATCAGAACCGAAGAAACCTGCCTTTGATGTGCCTTTTGAGTTGATAGAACTTCAAAAGTTTGACTATGCATTGGAAGGGATTTCATTTCAGCAGGTGATTAGGATGCCCAATGCCGTTTATGCTTCAACATCTGATGCTGTCGAAGCAACTGCTTATCTTGCTATTGAAGATTTTTTGCATGCCGGTGTGAAGGGCTTGTGGGAAGCATTCTGGAGTCAGGATGAGCCGATGCCTTTCTCTGTTGCTTGTCTATACGATGAAAACTTAAAATTCTACCAGGCTGAGAAAGCAGTTGCTGATGGTAAGCTTGGAGGTCTTTGTGCCACTGGTATATTGCTTACAAACCCTAGACATCCCCATGGGAAGTGGGATCAAATTCTTGAACTCTTTTAAGGCCTGATATCAGAAACTTTGCGATGGATAGTGACAGGCAGCTCCCTCTATCTGTTTTAGGTGAGGCCCTTTTCTATGCTCTACGTGTATTATTATCAAGAAGCTTGAGCAGACTGAACTACTCTCAGAGTTCAAACTCAGTTTTTATTCTTCTTGTTGATTCTCAGTATGGGGGGTAGTAAAGGTTGAAGGAGATGTAAATAAGTTGGTGTTTGATGTCAATAATGTTTATGAATGTGCTGCTGAATGGATTATAAAACATTCTAGGATTGCGGTCTCTTCGGTTGATAGGATCTGGAACAAGCTTGGAAATGCCAACTGGGGAGATATCGGCACTTTACAAGTACTTTTTGCCACCTTCCATTGTATCATGCAATTCGCTGGATTTCCCAAGCATTCAGTAGAGGATTTAGCTGCTGATCATGGTCCTCGTCTCCAAGCAAGAAGGGCTGAGAGGCAGTTGGGGGATGCCCGGGTGAATGGAAATGGTCTATTTCGGTTCCAGCAACGCAGTGTATCCCCTGAAATTGTTGAAGTTCAGGATGATTCTGTCAAAATTGAGACTGAACAGTTAATGAAGCTAGAAGTAGGATCTGTATTATGGTTGGAGGATTCTAACTGGCAAAAAGGTTACCAGATCAATCAAGTCTTGAATAACAGTGAACATCCATATTATATTGCATCTCCAGTTGAAGATCCTCAGAAAAGGCTGTTTCTGTATGTTGGTTCTCATCCTTCCCAGCTGGAGCCTGCGTGGGAGGATATGAATCTGTGGTATCAGGTTCAGAGGCAGACCAAAATTTTGACTATTATGAAACAGAAAGGACTATCTAGCAAGTATCTACCTCAGTTGAGTGCTTCTGGCAGGATTATTCACCCTGTCAGTGTCAGCGACCCAGCTCTGGTGGGAACTGTGATCACCCCTGGTGTGGCACCCCCATTCTTGTGACCAGCCCAGTTGGTGAAACAGTGTCTCAGTTGATAAGCGAGGCGAGATTTGGTATGGAGGAGGCTGTTAGGTGTTGCCATGATTGCTTATCTGCACTTTCAACTGCTGCTTCTGCAGGGATTCGCCATGGAGACATCAGGCCAGAGAACGTGGTTTGTGTCAGATCTGCTGTGAGGCAACCTTATTTTGTTCTTATTGGTTGGGGACGTGCTATACTTGAAGATAGGGACCGCCCTGCATGAACCTTCATTTCGTCAACTTAGCGCCCAGGAAGGAAGCTGGCTCAGCGCAGATGCAGAGAGCCTGTTTATATGCTTTAGGGGCCTGTGGTGGAGTTTTACCTGGATTCGGGAGGCGGGGAGGGGCACTACAGTGGGAGAGACGGCTTGGTCTAGGAGATTGATCAGCGAAGTAGGTGAGGCAAGCAACGATAGGGAAAGCATTTGCCGATGGATGGTTGATAGTCGATGCGGGACACAACCGTAGCCCATGGACTATGATATATGGCTAAGAAGGTTGAGGAGAAATATAAATGAGGATGATCATGGGAAGGAAATTGATACGTCGGGCTAAGGTTATTTTTCCTTTTCAGGGCCACTCCATCAGAAATGACCCCTCTGGATCATCTGGAGCATTAACAATTCCTGCTGCAATGACATGAAATTTTGTTGGAAGTGTTTGATACCTAATGCCAAATGTTCAATGTGATGATCTGGAGTCCATTGATTGAGACAGAAACTTGTTTAAAATTTCGGAGACTGGCATGACTGCATTGCTTGAAGAAGTTCAAGCATGGAAACTCGTTTACGGTGATGTTTGTGCTGTTCCTTGCTCTGGAAATGATTTTGGGTTTGCTTCTCAAGGGAATCTGCAGAGATGATGATGTTCAAGAATTTTTTGAGCTTTTTGTGGTAGAGTGTCCGTGGTGGAACCGAGAATTAAAATTATATGGATATGTTTGTATGCAGTTCCCTAGTACAGTAGGGACCCCAAAAAAAGAAAATCATTTATTTTTGCACTTCTGAAGAGTTTGTTTTATAAGAGAACATGTGATGTATTTATTACCATTTCTTTGTAAAGATCCAAACATTGAAAGTTTGTGTAATTGCTACATATGAGTTGACATAAGTAGTCCATTTGTCCAGGGCATCATTCTCTCTGTAAATGTGTTTAGTGTTTGGTTTGCCCGTATGGAAAACCCATTTTAATGCATTATCTGTTCTGTTGGGCTTCCACCTTGAATTTCCACTATGTTTTTGGTCTTTCGACTATCTATTTTAAATCAGAGCCCCCTCAACCTTAGCTATTATTAAGCTCTATAGGCATCTCCCTTGCCCTTGCACTACCATATACTCGCTCACAAAAAATTATATATACAAAAACCCAATCCAATTAGACATTGTTCCTAGCACAATGAAATGACGCAATTGCCCCCATTTTATTGATACTCAGCCTCTTTTTTTTCCAAAGCACAGTAAAATGTCAAATTGCCATCCACTAAAACTTTCTCTTCCTTTCCTTTTGTCCCTCCCCTTTGTAGGGCACAACTATTTGGTTTGCAAAGATATGTTGTTGAGTTCCAACCACCTGGTTGAGCTGGTTGGTGGGCAGGGATGGGATAAGCTACTTGATGTTCGGGATTCGTTTGAGGCCGTTGATTCCCGTTTGGGGCGGCACACTACGAATCTCACCCTTCTTTTTCTCTTCATCTCATCCATTTGTTTGTTGGTTGAGAGAATTTTCATCATTTGTAGAACATTGGTCTGAGAAATCTTCCATCTTTGTTGATTGCAAGTTCTTGCATCGTTTGTCTTCAAGTTTACATCCCATCAACATTTAACAAATTAATGACTTGCTGAGCAAAGTGTTGAATCCTTTAATTCCTTGCTCAAATTAGTTCCTAGAACGAGTCAGTGATAGGTTTAGAAGATGAGTCTTTAAGAACAATGGTTGCTCAAATTAATGACTTGCTGATAGGTTGCTGAGCAAACTATTTTATTCTCTGTTTTAGAAACACTTGCTTTCATCCCCAGCAAAGCAATCAATTCATCAACTGTTGTGGGGTTACTCTAAATTGTGTTAATGATCTATTGTTGTTAATATTTTTTATTTTTTTATTTTTTATGTTCATATGTTATTATACTAATTTAGTGTAATATATATTCATTTGCTGATTTCATGTTAGAGATGTTTAAAAACTATGTTAATAGCTATTTGATGCCAATATATGACTATGAATGAACCATGTATGAGATAGAGAGAAAGAGAGACCAACCTAATGACGTTGATTGGATTTTGACCAAGATTCTCACAAGTTTTAAATAGGGATTGGTTTGACATTGGAAAGTCTTGCACTCTAGGTAGTCCAAACCGCCAGGAGATTGGTTCCTACTGAAATTAGGATATGAATAAGGTTCTAAGTCAATGCTCTATCTACACAACTTCTCTCAACAGATATCGAATGATTACCATTGATCCTAAAACCGATTCCAAACAGATTTTGGCACATATTTCGAGATGACAGACCAACTAGACTAGTTAGCACATCAACATTTATAGCCTCTACTATGCTATTGGATCAAATGACAAAGACATTGTTTAGAAAAAATGGCTTCGATCCCTCGCCCACAACCGCCAAAAAGGAAAGGATCTTTCCAAGCTGGAATGCATGCCTACAAAAATCATTTTGACGTAACATAGAAATAAATAAAATAAGAGTTAATATCATTCACAACCAGTTGGCAGCTCCTGAGAGATCTGGTAATGTAGGGTGCAAAATGACCTATGGCTGCGGAGCCTGCTGATTACTCAATTGACTGCACAAAATCCGAACTTATTTCAGTTTCCGGCTCATGTGACGGCTGACTGCGTCCACTTTGGATGAGACCCCAAAAAGGCAGCTTGAAGTTTCACGAACATCCATGGCTCCATAAAGCATCTGAGTCATGATTTAAACAAAGTAAACAATCAGATCATAGCATATGACAGCAATGAGGTTAAGATTAGCTGTTATTATAGAACTTCATTTGCATCTTGATACTAATTTGCAAACTTAATAAAAACCAACACTAAAAGATTGTGTTTCTCTGTCACAATGTACTGCAAATTTAGACTCTCTCAAGTGTGTCAAAAAATTATATGAATGTCAGGTTCTAGCTTTTTTCTGTGGTCCTACATAACTATGTAAGACACCATACCAATTGTAGAATATAACCAGATAGCTAATGACCAATGTTGGAGAGAGAGAAAAAAGTAACTTCAGTTTACGGTTTTTACAATTCTCTCTAGGTAGGAAGCGAACAAAGTTCAAGTGGAATGATGAAGCGGAAACTGATGATACTATATGCCACAACAAACATCTTAAAGCCACAAGTCTACGAAAAAAAAAAAATGCCTCAGGTTCAAGAGGGAGAGAGAGATATATATATATATATATACCTTGAAAAGTTTGTCATTCCTTCATTAACTAGGCTGCATTGGAGTGTACATCCTTACCCTCTGTGTCTTGTTGTCTCCAATATCTTAAGAATTGAATTAGTATCTAAAAGGCATTAAGGTACAATGTTTCAGACTGTTCAAGATATTGCCACTCTGTTCTGTAAGAGGTACAACAAGAAAATTGTTCAACTTTCTAAGAAAACTATTAATATTAGCAAATTTTTGACAGCTTGTGAATGCACTTGTACTATTTAAGATAACATATATAGCCATTTCAAACAGGTATGCTACATTCAAAAATACATATGTAACAGTGATACAAGAAGGATACGAAAATATCTAGACGCATGCATCCTCCAGCATCCACCAGCCACGGAGATTTGGTCTGATCTCCGACCAGTCCAAGCTGTTCACAATTAATGCTGCCACAACAAAGAACCAAGATCAATAGTGAAATGGAATAAAAGTAACACCTGAAACAATCTACTTATTGTGGTAAAAAAATACATCATTAACTTTGGAACTAACTGTAAATTAAATGGCTGTACAACAAAAAGCCAAACAGTAGGAAAAGAACCACAACCAACATTCACCTTGCTACATAAGTGGCATTTCCAAGAACAGCAAAGACGAACATTAAAGGATTAAGCCCCTGCATATTATACAGAAAAATATTATCACTCCCTCTCTCTTACTCCCTCATATCATGCATGCAACACAAAGATATTTGCGTTCTCCTCTGGGTTGAGGAGTGGGATCAAAGGGTTTTACAAAAGTGTAGTTGATGCTTATACTGCTGTAATAAAAGAATCACTAAAAAAATTCATGAAAAAGCATTCAATATCTGAAGGTGCCAACAAGAAACCACTGATAGAGAAAATAGGGAGAAAAACTAACAAAGAGAACAATTACGGTAAATTTGAATCAATATACTCAATCAACTAGATCATGGCTGCGTTTGACATAAAAATTTGAAAGTGCTTAGCACTTTTAGTACTTCCTGGAAGAAATTCCAAGTGCTTTTCCAGAATCTCAATCATCTCACAAGAATCTGAAACCTTGTTCCCAGTAAGGCCTCTTCATAGAGGCAATCACACATTACTAAATTACTTAACAAAACACAATAGGAAACCTACATAATTAACTACAGAGTTTATCACACACGACATGTATACAGAAAATTAGTGTAGGAAGAGCTGTAAATGTAGGAGAGGTTGGAAAGTGGGGACTTTGTACAATTATCATACTTTCCTTGCATTTTTCAATTTATTATTGATACCGTTTAAATAATACCTTAAATTATTATTAGTGTATATAAATTGACACAAATAATTAACCCACTTAGTCCTAATTCTGATAAATATAAACTTATACAAAATAAACTTAACCTCCAAACTTGAGCTTAGGCTTAACATTAAACACAGATTCATTTTCTTCTTCCATTAATCATTAACTACATCTATGACGGTGAAAATGCTTACCTCAACATTGCCCTTTCGGATCTGCAAAAATTGATCAAGAACCAGAAGTTAACATCACTCAGACAACTGAGACAGAAACAAATGCCCATATTCTAAAATAAAATTGGATACCCAAAAAAAAGGAATAGATTAAGACAATGATATTTGTCGAATATAAGTAACTAATTCTGGTTTGCCTGTCTTATAGATAGCAGCATATCATGCTGGAGCACACCATACTCACTACATGCACAATGACAACCCACATATTCATTAGCAGATAGAAGTGGCAAATTAAAGTTTCCCCACAGAAGAAAAAAACATAAGAACTAGAATGATCTCACAGAAGCAAGCGAAGCTAAAGAAGTTGTCAACTTTGCACAATATGGCACCTCCTCCCCAATAAGTATAGCTACTTTTAAGGGTACTACTTACATTTAAGAAAATTTGAGGAAGCCGTCCACCAATGTAAATAGCTGCCATTCCCCAACCAAGCAAATTTCCTATGCCGCTGCTATCTTTAGTACCCTTTGCTTGCAACAGCTCACTGCTTACCTGAATACAAATTGTGATTCAGCAGAAAAGAACATTGCTTGAGTTTCATTCATCCTCTTTGGAAAACAGTTATGACTTCTACAGAAAATTATCATAAAACTGAAAAAAAAAAAAAATTAAGTACAAGATATATTGACCCAAAGAACATCCTGAAACATGACTTTGTGTATCCCCAATCTTAAAACTTTGTCCAAACTCTGAACTAGAAAACAATAATGGTGATGATAATGAATTTTTTTTTTTACTAGAAGATTAAATTTGATTTCATAAGTGAGACTGTACAGGTAAAGTGGACAGGTAATCCACCAAGAGCAGAAGAGCAAATAACATTAATAGAAGAAATTATAGATTAAGAAACCAAAATAAATCATGACACTGCAACTTTTCAATCTAGAATAATATTGAAGCCCAAAGCACTGCCCAGAACTTGACCTACTCCCACACCTCCACTTACACCCCCGTAACATGTTCAAAGATCTTCTGATTCCTTTGTGACCAAATAGACAAAAATAGCCATCACCAGACAACCCCATATTTTTTTAGCCCTTTTTTCCACCAGCCATAATGATGATGAAAGATAAGATATGTTTTACCCAACATTCCAACTAATACGCCATGTATACCCATTATATGAAGTTACAGAAAGACAGATGCACACCATGTATATCTATTATATTACGTTTTGTATAGAACATATTAAACAGGCAACCAGAAGAGAACTGCTCAGCTATAAACTGGCAACATTAGTGGTTTGCTGCCTAACCTGTTTTCTCAATAGCATCTTAAGAATTGTAAAAGAGAAAGTAAACTGCCAGTTTGGAATTTCGACTACCTGCAACAGCCTTCTTCCTACTCGCATCACTACTCCTCGACTTGGATTTTCAACAATTAAATCAAGTTTGTTATCTACTGATCGGTGATTAAAAGTGCCAAAGAGGGTCATCAGAGAGACCTAAATCAGAAGGAAAAGATAACAGTTTACATCGTATGATCAATATTCTGACAATGCAATATACTTATTAATTGTACATTCACCGGTATAGAGCTTACCACACTGAGGACGGTCTTGATATTATTAGACGGTGCAGATTGTGTAGATGCAAGTGCACCAAGCAAGGGCTCTTCATTGGAATTCCGAATATGATTAAATGTAGGAGCTGTTGTTTGTGCCAAATAAGACCTTTCTGTAGGGGTATGACTCCTTGATAGAGATCTGCTGATCTGATGAATTCCCAGGAAAATAGAGATCTTACAACATTATCATGATTTTCAACAATGAAAATTAGATAGATCACTTAACTCTGAAAATTTAAAAACATTTATCTCAGCAACCATCTGATTATAGTTGCAGACTTCATAAAAATGCTGGCAGATTTCAGCTAGCAACATCTTGCATTTCAAGATTTTAAGGTTAGATATGTAGCAAGGGTGAGCAATTTGCAGCCCTAGTTATCTTTCATTTTCTTTTCAAAGATGCAGATTAATCGAGGAGACAGCCACCAAATGTCAGTTAACATCATTATTACAATCATGAAAAATCTGGAAAGGTATCCAAACTGCAGTACGAGTACCCAAAGGCTGAACAGAACCCTTCAAGAAAGTAAGAGAGGTTTTCTCTTAAGATAAATATACTAGATAAAATTAAGACCAAGTTACACTAGCTCCAACCCCACTTAAATAGATCTGATAACAACTAGCCTACTCAATACTTTCTAGTTCCAAGAGCATGCCCCTAGAAGGTCACAGAAAAAACTGACTGACATAAAGTACAAAAAATATATATATGTATATATATGTATATATTCATAGCCTAAAAGCCCCAAACCAAGAAACTTATTAGATCCTCAAGAACTATCCAGAACAGTAAGTTTTCTATCAACTGGCTACTTCATAAAGTTGACTAAAACTTTAACAAAGGACAAGTGTCTTTGCTTTGAATGTAATTTCTTTTGTTTTTTTCTTCTCCTATGCGAACCCATCTGCTCCCCTTATTTTTCAGAAGCCCGGTAGGGTTTAATGTATATCCAGTACATGTCCAACTCTTACTTCGTTTTTACATAGACAAAATGTAGATCTAACTTTACTGTGCCAAATTGAAGTCTTCATCAATTATACATACAAGAAACAAAATAAAAAGAGATAATCGATAATAATTTGTCACTTCATAGAAGCACATAAGCACATTTGAGAGATCTGATGAGAAATATTAATTACATGTAGTATGATTCTCTTCCGGGGGAAATACTTGGACAAATTCCTGGAAGAGGAATGGGTGAACTCAAAACATTTCCTGCACTGGGGGTGTCAAACCCAATACTCCTGCCAGCATGGTTGACCTGTTTCCCAACGAAGTCAGTACTGCTTCTTCTAACCTCAGTCAGGTTAGACTTGGAACCCTACATTACAGATTAGTGCATTAAAGGTATTCTCTTGTGCTTTTTGATGCAAGCATTAAACGTACTCGATGTATGACTGCAAAAAGTCAAAAAAGAAACCTAAAGCAGAAAATAAGTAATACATAAAGTAGTTGAATTAGCAAATGTAACTGTCATAAGTAAATTAAGTGCTCCAAGTTGCGTGCTTCTCTGGAATTGTATTCACACCATCACTCGCCTCTAGAAATCAGAACAACACATCTATAAGCAAACTAATCATTGTAAAACCTACTGGAAAGAAGAAGGTATCTGCCAAAAAGTTCTATTTCCACAATCTGATTAGATGGCCACAAGAGAGAGAAGAAGACAATGAGGTGCTTCTTCAATCCTACACATTTAGAAGAAACCGGTACAGAAATGCTAGCTAACCAGAAAAGATTTCCGTCTTTTCTAAGATTGAAATAAAATCTCGATAAAATTGAGGTCATATCAGCTGGTCAAACAAACAATACAGAAAATATTTGACAGATCCGTATAAGGTTAATGCGTACCTACTTCATGTAATAAAAAATTAATCAGATGGGCATGAATTTCTGAAAACCTCAAATCACTTGAATCTTTCTCAGTTCGGATTATATTCAAGTTTCCTATTTTTCCAAATCTTGATTCTTTTGCCATATTTGAACTTGGAATCTATTATAGGATCTTTCAACAAGCTTTCCATTACATGCTCTTTAAAATTTTCCTAGTTCCCAAAATGAGAAGCTCTAACTTTCCTACTCCACTAGAAATATACAATAAGGCAAACATGAATGAGTAAGAGGCTAAGGTTATGCGATTATGTAAGAGGAGATGAGGACATCAGCTTCCAACCTTTTTCTGTCTCAAATTGTGTTTAAGTCGAGGATATATGCAGCCATAGTATATGGTCTGCACCGCAAGAACAGCTGTGGTAATTGTATACAACTGCATACCAAGAAAACAGTGAAAGATCGCATCACCTCATTTGTTGATGACAAGAAATCAATTGGAATGAAAAATCTATTTGTTAGATATCAAAATGAAGCTCCAGTCTCGACATTCGTACCATTGCCATATAGTATTGTGTGGGAAGCTGCATAAGCAAGTATACAAAGGAGCAGTTAGTTACCAATACTTTGTGTTTATGAAAGACAATATGTACGCAAAAATGTCCAAAGCTAATCTGAGATCATTACCCTTATGCATTGGAAGCAATAAAACAAATAATCCCAATAAGTAAGCATTATGGTGAACTTTTGTTGACAGAGTCTTCTTGTAAAAAGCAAACTTTCTATATAGAAGATTGATACTTAACAGAAATTGCATACCAATTCTCTGGATCATCCAAATAAATTCAAAGATAACAAGAACTTAGGTAGACACTTTCAACAAGTTCTGAATTGTAACTTGATTTGCATATTCTATTTATGATCAAGTCTTCTTTATCCATAAAACACAGAATTTATATATGGCACATGGACCAAGATGAAGGACCCACCAAGATAAAGGGCTCTCAATCTGGATTACCATCAATCAAGAATCAACATACCAACACTAACTGGAGAACCCTAGGTTGCAATAGCATACACCATCATGTTAAGTTTACTTTGTATTGGCTAATTCCATGTCTGAAACACTAGAGTTGTAAGAGTTTGTGTCGAGCAAGTTGAAGATGACATCTCAAGAAGAATGAAGAGGACGAGCTTTGGTCGCATGCTAAGACGAGTCAATAGTTTCATGTTTCACAATACAAACTTAATAAACCAGAAGTCCACCATCAAAATGATACAGCCCTAACAAAGAAATCCAAAATATACCTCCTACACTGTAGAACAACGCTAAAAACTATACCACAGGAAACTCCCAAATCTAATAAAATTACAGAAAACGAAAGATCCCTATAAGTTGGAGAAAGAGAAGCCCATAACGATGGCCTGATTCTTTCCCAGGAAATCTCTTCTACCTCCGCACTATAGTTCTCAAATATTTTTCAATTTCTCTCCAACCAAATTACCTAAAGGACAGCTAGCACAGTGAGATTCCACAACATTCTTGCCTTCCTTCCACACGACAAACAACAAACTTTTCGCAAAGCATGTTTGAAGGTGACTAAAGGATATTAACCCTTGCCTCCCTGACTAACTGCCACAGCAGCCGCAATGCATATGAACAATGTAAAAACAAGCGAGTTCCAGATTCCGCCTCTTTTTTTGGGCAAAATGCACCAGTGAGTAGAAAGACAAACATTGAACTCTTCTTCGTTTAAACAAAAGTGTCTCATTAAGAATATTTTAACCATTTCTACGTTTCTGGACTCCTATTTTTCTTCAAAGAGTTCCTACTTACCATCTACGATCTTCTACGTTCATGATGCTTAGAGTTCGAACTCCACATAAACATTTTTGCCAACTTTGAGGAGAAACGTTTTGCAACCTGGAGCTTTGGAGTTTGTGTTGTCTTCGTGATGTTGCTTTCTCTCATAGATGCTGTTGTGTTTTTTACTTTTCTGGTATCTCAGGCAGCATTCGAATTTTTTTCCATAGTCTACAATAGTTTTATGTATGTATCCATTGTCCTTTTATTATGCCACTTATACCTTGTCATATCATACGAGAAACCAGACTGATGCCACCCAAGGGTGAGTCAATGTTCCTCTAGTACAGACCTTGCCATGTCATGGCTACAGGGGACATTAAGCATAGCGTTGGCCTGGAGCAGACCGTTCTTACGCCTTGGGAGGGACTTTTTCCATCTCCTTACATCACGTTGCTCTATGGAGAGCTGGTTTGATTGTTACAAACTAGCCAAGTGGTGGCCACAAGGAAGAAACATTAGATTCTTATTTATTGCCCTTGGTTGTAATGTTGACATACAAACATTAAGAATCTTACATTTACATGCACCATTAAGTAAAAGTTCAAAATACTTCCACACTTGCATTGGTAGAGAATACGGATGAACTATATCAGGCACCGAAGTAATACAGAGCTGCTAAATTAAATTTAACAAAAATAAAAGAAGTTATTTTCATATACAGGGACAAGTTTAAAAAAGCTATTGAAGAAACTGAAACCGAAACATTAAGGGACACTTACCGTAGCTGGTTCCAACATGCAGCCGAAAGATTAAAAAGGTCCCTGCATAAAAATTCCAGATGAAATAAATTACAAGAGCAAAGCAATTAGTCTCTTGTCAATATCACAATTCAGCTTAGAAGTTAGAACATAAATTCACATATTATGGCTGCAGGCTGTATGAAGCAATTTGTGACAAAGTTTTGGCTACATCAAGTAAACACAAAGGTATCATTGTCAAAATTGGAACTACAAGGATGAAAGTGAAAATCCTAGAAAACTAGAGAAATAAATTACAAAGATATTGATAAGCTTGCATTCTGAATCCCCAAAAAAAAAAAAAAGGATTGAACTCCAAGCATAATTTGGTGGAGGGTTTACAAAGACAAGAATTTGAGAATTGTGAAGCAAAGAAGAATGAATAGCTTTGCTTTTGAATTTCTTTCTGGGTCCACCTCCACCACCACATAAATGACATGAGGAAGACATTTGAAAACAACAGCAAAGAAAGCAAAAGTCTGAAATGGATGGATGGTGAACTTAAAAATCATTTGGAATGAATGATAAGGACATTAATAAATGTAAAAAAGCACAGAACATCAACAAATTATAATAATAAAGGATAAAGAGACGAAGAAAAGGGCAAAAGCAGTCAGCCGCAAAATCATAAAAGTAGCCTACCCGAGTATCCAAGTCATTAAGAAAGCAAGAGACAGACCGTTCGTGGATTTGTTTTTGTAGTTTGTCATGATTTGAGGTATCTCAGCAACACCCCAACTCACCACACTGACTAAACCCAGTGTCAGCGAAACGCCGTCTTTGACGCTGCAAAGATTATACTCCATGTACTTCCTCCCCCATTCCCAACAATGCTCATCTCTCGTGGGCCCCACTGCCATTCCTCCCATCACTGTATTGTATTGCATGCTTCTCTCTCTCTCTCTCTCTCTCTCTCTCTCTCTCTCTCTCTCTCTCTCTCTCACTCTCTCTCTCTATTCTCCTCTTCTCTTCTCTACCAACACAGCCTCACTCACGCTCTCTGTGGGTTTGTTTGAGTTGTGTGTTTTGAGTGAGAGAAATATTAGAAGACAATTTCAATTTCTATTGAATTCCAAATGCACCCAAAAAGTAATAATAATAAGAGGCAGACATAACTAGGTATCAAAAACGTTATGTAAATATCCATATATTTCTATTTGGAAAATTAACAAATATCCAATCAAAAAATCCTTTTTCCTTTGGAAAAATTGTCTCCGTCAAGGGTGGAACCAGGAATTTTTCGACCAGTGGGCTAGCTAATTTTTTTATAACTAAAATACAACTATACATTAAATCATATAAACCATGCTAATAGTATACATTAAATCAAATAAAAGTATAAAGCACGCAAAGTATGCATTAAAAAATATGTTCAACAACATAATTAAAAGTGTACTTATTGAAGTTGTGCCCTGCGATCCTTAAGAGAATTGAAATCTTTTGTTATTACATCTGAATTGATATTGTCAGCAAGTTCTTTTTCAATGTAAACAACCATAGAATCTGCTAGAAATTCATTCTCCATCTTGTTGCGAAGAGCTGTTTTAACAAGTTTCATAGCTGAAAAAGCTCGTTCAACTAATCCCCGACATAATTCAGAGAGTGTAGACACTTTTTGAAGTACAGGATGATGAGGTACGTCTACCTTGTAAAGTTTCAGCTAGCCTCTCAAAATATGTAACTCTTTTGGAGTGAATCTTGAGGATAAAATCTCTCTGCAAGGCTGCAAATTTTATCAATATCAAGTGATTTAAAAGAATCACTAGGGTCCAAAGCTGAACTAAGAATAAGAAGTTCCATTGCCCATTCACTGAACCTACTGTTCAACTCTGCCAATTGAAAATCTATTGCATCATTGAATATGTCAAAGTGGTAATGATGCTCAACTGTAATATTGTCCTTTTGTTGACAAGAACGACCGGTTCCCACTTTATATTGAGCATTCATATCAGGCATATCAATGTCATGTTTCCTACAAAACAAATCTACTTTCCCAATAAAAGTTTCCCAACCATTTAATCTCAATTTTCCAAGGACATCTTTTGTTGTACCAACTAGGTTCACTAGCATTCACAATGTCTTGAGACTTATGTTGTAGTTCTTGACAAAGAATATCTGTGAGTCTCATAATTTCTTTCAATAGATGCAAGATGAATACAAATTCAAATTGCCTAATCACATTGTATCCACCAATAGCTTCCCCACATAAGGAGCCTGTGGATCCATCCTCCTTTATATTCTCAAGAACTGTACAAACTGCATCATACATTTCTATTAAATCACAAACAGAATCGTAATGAGAACTCCACCGAGTAACTCCAGGTCGATGCAAGATACCAATTTGATTAGCTCCTCTACCAGTCTCTCGTTCACCAGCAATCACAGCTCTACAATATTCATTGATTGAGCAACTTGTAACTCAGTATGACGTTTGGAGAAGCCCTAATGACATTGACAATTGAATTCAATGATGAAAAAAATAACCAATTGTAGCCACTTCTTTTGATGCTAAAACTAATGCTAACTGTAGTTGATGGGCAAACAGTGTACATAATATGCATATGGGCAATCTCTAAGAATAATGCTTGTAGCCCATTCCATGCACTCCGCATATTACTAGCACCATCATATCCTTGACCTCTCATCTTTTCAATGCATAATTCATGGAGATCAAGTACTTTCTGATATCTTTTTGAAGTGTTGATGCAGTTAGTGTCTTCAACCCACACAATGTCAAAAAACGTTCACGTAGAAACCATCATTATCAACAAATCTTAAACAATAGCCATTTGCTCTCTATTTGACGTATCTTGTGATTCATCAACAAGGATACAAAAAGCAGCATGCCCAACTTCTTCACGAATTTTTTTTTCTCACTTTGTTTGCGAGAATATTTAAAATCTCCTTTCGAATCTTGGGTGAGGTATATTTTGCATTTCCTGGGGCATTCTCTAAAACAATTCCAGCCACCTCATCATTAAACTTTGCTGTATGCTTGACCATTTCAATAAAATTTCCACGATTTTAGAATCCAAAGATTCATCATGACCCCTAAAAGCACATGCTTGATATGTAAGCCACCGAACACACTCTATCGTTGTCTTGAGCCGTAACCGGTTTTTTCAAAATGTCTTCCTTTGATTGTCGATTATTAACTTGTCAACATGTTGAGATGGGTTCATCAAATTCTCCATACATCTTTCACAAGTATTATGCGATGAAGATGGACCTCCAACATGAGTCAAAAATACACAATTCTTTTTATCATTAACTCTTTTCCAATTATTAAAACCCTCAATAGTTAATGCAGGACGACCATTACCAAATACAAAACATGGAAAACAATAGACTTTATCTTCTGAAGGGGAATATTCTAACCATGGAAATTGGGAGAACCAAGAATATTGAAATCGACGATATTGCGACCCAAACTGAGACCTTGGATATTCTGATAATTTTTTTTGGTAAGGTCCAACTTTGATATAAGCACGCCGAACCTCATCACGTTGATTAATATGGTATTCATATATTGAATACGTTTCCCAGGGTTTCGTTCCAAAAAAGCAACATCAAGTTGGGTTCTACGGAGATGTGTGATGAGGTGATTCAATTGATGGTGAAGCCTTATCATTGAATATAGAAGCCTTGTCATTGTCTAATTTATCACCATCATTTTTTTTCTTGAAGAATGAATGAATAGTTTTGTTCTTTTACTTGCTTGGTTTTGATGTGACATTATAATCTAATAACACATATAAAAAACAAAACAATTTACTTTATACTAAACAAATCAATGAAAAAAACTAAAAATTTGAGATTGTGGAGAGTTATATACCTTTATTATGCGTGTTGATGATGAACTCGACTTTGGTAGCACAGAATACAAAACGCTGCAGATATTCTTTCGGGACTGCTAGGGCTAAGTTTCATAAATATGAATATTATCTTCTTTTATTTATTTATTTATTTATTAGACTGACTAAGATATTATAAAGTTGCATATGACAAACTAGGCTAGGAATAGGATACTTCATCATATCAGACTAGGATACTTTATTCAATGAGAAACTAGAATACCTTATTGAATAGGAAATAGACCACACAACACAAAAAATAGACATTGAAAATAATAATAATAATAATAAAAAGACAACAGCCAGCCGCCAATGGTCCAATGCATGGCTGTAACCCACGCTGGCCCTCATAAACACAACCATACCTAATTTTTTTTAATTTTTAAAAAAGGTCCTTGGGCTGGAGCCCACTCTAGCCCATATGCTAGTTCCGCCCTTGTTGATGAGTTAAATCCAAAAATGCCGAGAAATAATTCACTTAAAAGAAACAAATATATATTAGGTAAATGTGATTTTGGTCCGTGTAGTTTCCATTTTTATCATTAAGTCTATATAGTTTCAATTTGATCAATTTTATCCTTGTAATTTGAATTTCAAGCCATTCAGGGACAATCCCAAATTTTGTTCAAATTTTTGTTTTCATGGAGGGGCGTTTAGGTCCAATCTATGGTCTCTCCCCAACCACTCCCATAGCCCCTCCTATAGCTTTTCTTCTGCTTTCAAGTCTTAAAGTCCCTCACCTCCAATCTTGAATAAAAAGTTGTGTGACTTTTTAGTCTTAATCTCTACTTTTTGTTTTGGGAATTGAGTTCATGAGAACATATTTCGGGCAATGTATGGAATTAGGATTGGAGTTTGATAATAGGAAGAAATAAGGGTGTTGAAGAAAATTGTGAACCACCCAACATAATTTCAACACCACAATTAAATAATGGGGTTTTATTATTTTAGGTTCGAGCCATTCGAGATGCAATGTCTCTTAATTACAATCACTTACTTCAAGGAAACACTCTTTGATTCCATCATAAAGAAACAGAATGCGTGTGTTTGGTTTTGTGACTGCTCCCAAGTCCAATCTTAGGGTGCCTACGTATCCCTTGCGAGAATCAAGCCACTTGTAGTTCAAAGAATTGCAATGAATAAATGACTCATTGCAAAAGGGGGAATATGAATGAATTTGATTGAAAAAGTGTTTGAGTGAATTTAGCTGAATAAACAAGGGATTCAATTTTGATGTGTGTTTGGGGTGCATTTGGTTAAGAATAAACCGAAGATTCAAATTTGGTTGCGGTTGCGTCCTACATACCCTCGATGGGATCAAATCGACGTAGTTCCAAGTTGATTGGAAATTAATGGGTAAGTGTGGCCCACTAATTAAGAATTTGTGTTTTTGAGACAATTTGGAGATGTTGAAAATTTTCATAAGTAGATGACCCATGAAGGCATTAATGCGGTCAATGTCAGAAAAATAATGAGCAATTTTTATGAACCCACTAATTTTCTAAATTGACATTTGCATTTGGGAAAGTATTTGGGCGAATTTGGTTAGAATAAAACAGGGATTCAAATTGGTTGGGGTTGCATCTATTGAGATTTTAGACTGCCTACGTACCTTTGACGGGATCAAACCGACGTAGTTCCAAATTAATTTAGAAATTAATAGGTAAGTGTGGCCCACTGATTAAGAATTGCGTCTTGAGACAATTTTGAATTTTAAGATTTTCATAAGTAAATGGCCCATGAGAAAAATTGGAAATTAATGAGTAAGTGTAGCCCACTATTGAAAATTTGTATTTGAGATATTGAAATTTGTTGTCTTGGGAATTAAGGGGTCCTTTGGATTTGAGCCCACTAATCCATGATTTGTGAATTTAAGAACTCGGACCAATTGGTTGCCGATTGGATTTTTTAATGGACAACTCCATTGGGCTTGAGACTTGTAATGGAATAAGTCCATCGTATTTAGTACTATCAAATCTTGAGATGCGAGATTGAAGACGTCGGGTCTTGAGATATTTGCTTTCACTTGACAGAAAGATATTTTAATAGGCATAACTTAGACTTTGTGTTTTGGGCTCTTAGACTTGTTGCGTAATCTTTGTGACTTTGTTACAACAAACCCATGAAGCCCACTTCAACTAATTTGGCAGTCCTTGATTGACTCAGCTTTGAATTTGAGCGGAACTACCCTATTGCAAACGGACTTAAGATGTAGATCCTTCCAGGAGTGAAGCCTTGGTATTTTGCTTTTCCGAACCTGCCTTGAGTATGTGGGCCTGTGAATTTGAGGCCTGATATTTCCCTTGCAAGTGGGAGAGAACTTGAATTGAAGGGCAACCATATATGTGGCTTAACCCTTGTGCATGGAACAAGAAGCTTTCTAAAGAGATTATTTTTTGTTCCCCGTGCCGTGGGAGCCAAACATAAGGCTTGTAATCACTAGTTGGGGTAATTACATGAAGCCTTCTTTTATTCTCATTCCGGCTACCATCCTCTTGTAACAGAACTCAAATTTTCGATAAGAGAGAAATAGGCTTTTGCCCATATTTTCTCTATACAACCAAACCAAAAGGAACACGCCAAATTCCTGAGATTTGTTCTTTGTAGTCTCTGTTATTGGCAGTGCATTCCTTTTTTGAGTTTTGACTGGAGCTTTTGCCGTGTGAAATGCTGGCTCTTCTTTGAAACAAAGATGGGTTGAGATCACTCTCTTTTACCTTTGTTGAGGCCCAAAAAATCCATAGTTGGGCCCAAATAAATTCCCGGCCCAAGATGATATATTATTCGAAAAAGACTCAATTTGAAGTGCACAGAAGTCTACCATGCACGAGCCATATCCTACATGATGCGCCAAAATAGAAATCTATCATGATAGAAGCTGAGATTAAAATTATAAGGATGCATTTAGCACTGCAAATCGTGCCAATTATCCTATCAAGCGTCATACTTGAAAAAAAAAAAGCACGCCAAGCAACATGCCATGCCAAGTGGGAAATTATTATCCCACAACAAGCTTAAGTGGGCCCAAGCCACTCGAATGCCCGGGGCTTGCTTGAGTGGATTGTGGTATGGATGATAACAAATTGTCATGGGGCTCGTTGATGAGTCAAGAAATGGAAGTCTCAAGTCGCTTGGGGGGCCTTGGGACTCAAGCCCATTTCTTAGGCCCAAATGTGGGTAAGCACAAGAGAGGAAATAGCCCATTACCTCAACTAGGGTAGCCCAACCAAAATAATCCATTACTTAGATAGCCCATAAAAGCCCAAATATTGGGTGAATTTAGCCCACTTGTTAAATGGCTTGGTGTCCTATATTAAAAAGCCCAACCATTTGAATAAGAGAAGTCAAGGCTTCAGCACTTGGCTGAAATAAGAGACCACGAAGGGGCTAAGGATTCACACGTGAGGGGCTGTTGGGGGAGTGAATCCCAAGTGCGAGCATCCAAAAAATCGACGGGTATTTGCACATAGAAGAGGATGCTATCTCTTAAACCAGCAGGCGCTCCCATTTCCCTTCCTTCATCAGATTTGGCCATGAAAAGAGGAGCAAAGAAGAGGAAGAAGATGGGTGAAAATGGAAGCTCCCCTCTGAGGCAGTCGCTGGAAGAAGTCTGGAGCTCCAAAAATCTCTGATTTTGTGGGATTGGGCAGAGCTGACTTTGCCACCATGAAGTAAGTTAAGAAAGAGGAGAAGAAAGGAAAAGAAAGCTTAGCTAGATTGGGAAGAACCATTAGGGTTTCTTGGAGAAGAACAAATCCCAGCAACTATAAATAGGGCCTCTTTTACCCAACACAGGACAATCCATAACCTTCATAGAGCAAGCTTTCTCTCTTACTTGCAAACTTAGCAATTTTTGTGCTATCCTTGCCAATTTTCCTTTATTTCCCTAATCTTGGCAGATCGATAGAAACTTTGGCAGAGTCTCCGCCAAGCTGCCGGAAACCCACGAAAATCACCAAAAACTCTTCACCAAGCCTCCTTAGAACCCCTTTCCCTTCCATTAGAGCCTCTGCCCCTTATAGGAACCCATAACTCTCTCTCTCATAAAGTGCTAAACCTATGATAATTTTGCTCCCATGCCACATACCTCTCATGCCAAGCCAAAGGTTTATCTGCAAGCATGAAGAAGTTATTTGTAAGCTACTGCTGTTCTGATTGTGAAGGTAACCAAAATACTTCCTAAGGCCTTATTGCCCTTTCGAAGCATTTTGGGGCTTAATTTTCAGACTCAGACAAAGGGGACAATTTCAGAAGCCCACTTGTTGCCAGAAGGAAATGACCCCTACATAAATTGGCGACTCTGCTGGGGATTAAGCCAATATCTGAACCAATGCTCCAAAGAAGAGACTAGAAGCAATAATATGACCTCTCAAGATGGGCCCAGCCCATGGTGATTCGGATCAAGGCAAATGCCTCCTCTAGAGAAGAAGGACGTGCAAGTGAGGGAGCTTTCACCATCTCAGACCTCATTGCTGCCATCCATGCCATGGGAGAAACTCAGAAGGAAATGGCAGACACGATCAAGGAGCTAAAAAATTCGTGGGGAGGTTCCAAGCTCTCAAGTGCCTCTGTATTTGTGGGGAGGCTCCCTAGTGCACAGTAAGAGGTTTGTGGCTAATCTGCACCGTGTTACGACTGAAGCTCAGTTCCAAAAGTGGCGGGCTGCTTACCCCTCCGCCATTCCAGATGACGTGCAAGCCAAGCTGGTGAAGTATCGGGTTGACGACACGCCTCGTGTGGATGCGAATGACCCTAATGCTAGGATCATCACCTTCCGTTCTTTTTATTTTTCCTTGGGCTTCACCTTCCCGTTGTCAAGGCTTTTCAAGGAGGTGTTCTGCGCCATGGAGTGTGCTCCAAGTCAGTGTACCCCGAATGTCTAACGGGTGATCAAGTGTTTGAAAACTTGAGCCGATTCTTCACACTGAGTTAACGGTGCGAGAGTTCTTCTATTTTTTCGAAGTGAGGCGCTTCGAGGACTATGCCCAAGTTCCATCTTCAAGGCCAAGCTGTTGACAACTTAGTCAAGGAGATCACGAGTGGCATAATGATGTGCTGGAAGTCAGCGACGATGGGAAGGCGACGTTGGTGATGGCCACTTGTTCCCATCACCTATTGCAACGGTATGTTCTTTTTGTGGTTCTTGATCTGCTTTCTTTTATTTGAATTTCTTGAAGTGTGGCCGACTAACTTCTGTCTTCTGCTTGTAGAGAGTAGCATTGCAAGCATTGAAGCTCGACCTGACATGGCTAAGGTTCGTCGTGCTTTGAACATTCCCCCAAGTTTCGTGAGTGGCGCTGGCAGTTGAGCGAGTACTGGGAAGAAGACGGTGGGCTGCCCACTACCGAGGATGTCGAGAGATGGAAAGAGAACGGTCCTGACCTTGATGATCTACTTGTCGGACAGAAGAGTGCTCTGCCGAATCCCTTTCAAAAGGAAGGTTGTTTGCCACATCTCAAGGCAATGAAGCTACTTCTTCACGGGCGAAGGATGATGTGTCTCCATTGAGGAAGAAGCCAAGGCTCCCTTCTGCTGAGAAGACTTAAGCAGGTCTATCCCATCATCATCTACCAAGGTTGAGAAGACTCAAGCAGGTTCTGCTCCATCGTCATCTAACAGGGTCAAACATCTCGCGGGCGCAGATGGCAGGAAAGTTGGTGAAAATAATGATCTGCTTCGTGAGGTAGTTTGTGCCCGATCCCGTTCTACTGAGCGTCAAAGAGATGTAGATATCCCTCATCAAAGTTTGAGTCGTCCGCATCAGTCAAAGGATGGGGATCAAAGCGGGAGGTCTACTCATGACCTAGTTGTTGAGACAGCGGGCAGCCAAGTGTGGAGTTGATTCTACATCATTGACCTCTTTGTAGGCAAGGTTGGCGGAGGCTAAGAAGATAGAGAGTCGTCTGCCCGGGTAAAGGGTTCTTCTTCAGTATCGGCGGTTGATCCCAAGGTGAACAATAGTCCTGCAGGGGATGCACGTGTGTCTGATATGCTCAAGATGAATTTCTTGTCAAACCCGTTTTCCTGTGCTGAGTTGGTTGATCATATCCGCCAAGCTGGTGATCTTGGCACATTTTCGAGTCTTTCCTTGGAAAAGAAAAGAAAGTGGCATTTCACGTACTTCAAAAGGGACTGATTTTTGCTGCTCAGACTGTTCGAAACTCATCTGCTATTGCCCCCTCTTCTGCCCAGCTCAGCGAGCTGGAGAAGAAGAATGTTGAACTGGCCAGTTGTGAGAAGAAGATGTCTGATTTGAGGGCGATGATATCGGAGCTGAAAAGCTCTCTTGTTGAGACGAATTCCGAGCTCAGCTCTTCTGCTGCTGATTTGGCTAGCCGAAAAGATGCCTTCTTCCGTCTTGAGCGCAAGAATGCAGACATCTCCCTCAGCTATGAAAAGCTCCTGGCTAGGTTTCGCTCTCACCACGAGTCTGCTGAAAAAAAGTCTGAAGCCACCATTGATGCATACAAGTTGGGCTATCTGCACTATGTGGATGGGACTGCTTCCTTGTATGCAATTGAAGATGCAGACATTGAGACACTTTGCCCTGACTTATTCCGTGTGCAAGGGGAAGATGAAGAGCAGGCAGCTAGTGCGGATAGGGCCGAGGAGGATGAGATGATGGCAGATGTCGCGGAGCAAGCAGGCGAAGCTGCTGAAGGCATGGCAGATCAGGCAGATGCAGAAGAGACTGCAGATCAAGGGCCTCCTGCCGGCGTCTCGGAGTAGATGATGACTTCTTTATTTATTTTCAGCTTTTGTAGTCTGCTTTCTTGTTTAGAATAATTGGTTTTATTCGACCATCTCCCTTTTGTTGAACTTGGCCGGTTGGTGGTGAACTTGCTATGGAAATTTCAGTTATTTTTTTCAACTTCAATTTGCATATTGACTTCTGAACTGCTTGAGTAACCCGCCTGTATTTTGATTGCTCATCTTTTTTTGGAGATTTATAGTTGCCAGGGTCCACCTTAAGGGACTCAAGGCGTGATCTGCATATGCTGTCGGATGTTTTGGTTGTTGCCCTGCGTCTCTCGAAGGACGCTCCTTATGGGCAGCTATGTGACTATCCTGCCTCCCTTAGGAAACGGATATGAACCTGGATACCTCCCTTAGGAAATTCCTGGCGCACTCTGCGTCCCTTAAGACGCTTATTATGGGCTGCGTCTCTCGAATAACGCTTTGGTCATCGCCCTGCGTCTCCCGAAGGACGCTCTTTATGGGCAACTGTGTGACTATCCTACCTCCATTAAGAAACGCATAGGAACCTGGATACCTCCCTTAGAAAATTCCTAGCCGCCCACCCTGCGTCTCCTTTAGGATGCTTCTTATGGCTGCGTGCGTCCTCCCGAAGGACGTCTTTGGTCGTCGCCCTGCATCTCCTGAAGGATGCTCCTTCTGGGTAATTGTGTGACTATCCTGTCTCCCTCAGGAAACAGATAGGAACCTGGATACCTCCCTTAGGAAATTCCTGGCGCACCCTGCATCTCCCTTATGATGCTTTTTATGGGCTACATCTCCTGAAGGACGCTTCTGGTCGTCGCCATGCGTCTCCCATAGGACGCTGCTTGTAGGCAACTTATATGAGACATTCTGGTATGAGTAGGTAGATAAGACATTCTGGAATGAGAAACTGAACTTATATTGATGTTTATAAGGTTACAATGCTTTATTCTAGAATGGAAATAACTGGATACAAAAAAACCAGAAGCTTCTAGCAGTTGCTTCTCTTCTTCAAAGATGTGTAGGGCTCAGTCATCTGCTTGGAACTGAGGAGGAAGGCGTCGTGGATAATACTTTCGGAGATGGAAAGCTTTCCACTGTCGTGGAATTTCCTTCCCTTCCATAGTGTTTAGTGTGTAGCTCCCCCTGCCCCCGGACCGGCTGACTACTATGGGCCCTCCCAGTGAGGATTCATTTTTTGACCCTTGCCTTGGTTCAGTGATGAAAGCTTTTCTTAGCACGAGATCGCTTGTTGTTGAAACTATTTGACCTTGGCTCTTTTGTCGTAGTAAGACTTCAACTGTTGTTGATAGGAGGCGACTCGGACAATAGACTTCTCTCGTTCGCCCTCAAGCAAGTCTAGATTGAGCTTCATCTGCTCGGAGTTCTGATCAACACTGCCCACCTCAAGGCTTATGGAGGGGACAGTGATGTGAGGAGGATGATTGCATCCGTTCCATATGGGGAAAAATGGGGTTTCGCGCCAGGCGATCTCTGTTTGGTGGTGCGATAAGCCCACAATACTCCAGGGAGTTCATCCACCCATTTCCCTTCGGCGCCTTCTAGCCTTTTCTTCAAGCAGTCTAATATGACTTTATTGGATGCCTCAGCCTGTCCATTTCCTTGTGGATACCTCGGGGTGGACAGGTGTTGCTTGATCTTGTATTTTGCGAAGAAGGCGGATGATGTGCTTGCCGATGAATTGTGAGCCATTGTCGGTCACCAGTGACTGTGGGCAACCAAACCGGCAGATGATGTTTCTCCAGATGAATCGCTTCACATTGGCTTCTTTAGTAGAGGATAGAGTTTCAGCCTCGATCCATTTAGTAAAGTAGTCAGTGGCAACGATAATCATGTCCTTTTTGGCAGGCGCTGGTGGCAAAGGACCCACTAAGTCAATGGCCCATTGCATGAATGGCCATGGACTGTTTTGTGGATGGTAGACTTCGGCAGGCAGGTTAGGAATTGGCTTGTATCGCTGGCAGCGATCACATTTCGTGACATATTCAGTGGAGTCGTGGCGCATGTAGGCCAAAAGTAGCCTATGTTTAGAGCCTTCTGGGCTAGTGATCTGCCCCCAGAGTGGTTGCCACACTCGCCGTCGTGAATTTTGCAAAGGACCTCGAGTGTTTGAGGGTACTTTATGTAGGTAAGATGAGGGCCAGAGTATGATCTGTGGATGAGCTTGTTGCCTTGCATGTAGTATCTCGCGGCTTTCTGCTGGGCTTTTCTAGCTTCGGACTTGTCCGTTGGTAGATTTCCATTCATCAGGTAGTCGATGATGGGGTCTGTTAGAAATGTGCCCAAGGTATGCTAAATAAGAGATAAAGTAATCTAATTAGATTCGGGAGACCTTTAATCTCTAACTGTAGCATCCCAAAATGTTCCTAATCATAGGTTATCAAATGGGCATTGATAAACCGTCAAGATTAGCACATATTATGTATGCTCAATTGGGAGGATGGTTAGTCTCAAACCATTTGTGTAGTTGACACTAATACAAGTAAGTGGGTGCTCATTAGTGAATGAGTAGTTCTCATATGGAGTATTTATCTACATGTCAAATGAGAACTCATAGTTGCAATAATGCAAATTAGTCCTTAGACCTGAGGCATCATGGTTGTCCTATGATGCGTTATTGATCTTTGATAGCTTTTAAAGGCATGCCGTAAAAGATTTGTCTTAAGTGTTGTTGGGATCTCTTAATTAATCATAGGGGCATGTGAATGTACAATAAGGAATCTCTACTTTCGATAAAGAAGGAGAATGTTTCAAGATGTAATTCAATAAATCTTTGGCCAAAGTATTTTGAGCTTGATTTAGAAAGTTGTTCTTAATCATGTTCTTTTGAATCACATGAGGTTATAAATCATATTAGGGGTTTGACCAAACAACCCGTACCCTAATAAATGATTTGAAACATTGTATAAGAGAAGGACCGTATTGCATTGCAATTCCAACTGAATAAGTTCTTCATCTATTCTGGTTAGCTTGGGTAGCCTTGATATATTGCTAGATGTCACTCTTGGCTTGTGGAAGTCCTTGAATTGATTGTGATCGATCAAATAAAGGAAAAATTAAAAAGGGGTTTTAATTCCAATTGGTTAGAAAGAGTTCTAATATTTTCCTACTACCTTGCTAATTAGAACCTAATGGATCGAACACCTTAAATGGTTAACTTTGAGTAATACAAATGAGAATAAGGAAATCAATTTGATTGATTTGACGTGGATGATTTATTGCGTTTAAAAACGTATTTGGGCCTCGATAAGAATTAACGGGAAGCCCAAATGGTTGGGCATTAAGCCCAAAGGCTTAAGACACCTAAATATTATGGTTTAAGTGTCATAAGGCCTACGTTGGAAGCCCAATGGGGTTTGGCCGAAAATGCTAATGTGTATGGGAATGTTTCCATAAGCTCATTCACACACAAATACAATCCAACATCAACCAAATAGGTTTGGGAGATCAAAGAGAGAAAAAGAAGAAAAGAGTTTTCAAGAGTGAAACACTTTCATCTTTCAAAGTGGTTTAGATTGAAACCAATCTTGAGAATCTTGCACTAGCATCCAAGTATTCTCAAGATACTTCTTCTCATCTCAAAGTTCCATTGGTGTGGAGACTTAGAGGCCATATACTTTTGTGGCTCACATGGAGAAGAAAGATCAAGGAGCAAAGATCAAAGATCAAAGAGGAGATCAACAAAGGGAAATCATCAAGAGAAGACTAAAACACAACTTGGTTCATGTTATAGCTTCAAGGGTAATGAGAACTTATCCCTTTCTCTTGTACTTTCACTTTATGAAATCATATCAATGTTCATGGCTTAAGATACTTTGAAGAAGTTTTGTTTTGAATTTAAAAACCACCATTTTTTCGCTGCGATTAATTTGATTAATTGTATGTTTAATATTCAAATGAACTTCTTAAAAATATTTTAAAACCAACAAGGTCTTGCCAGCTGGGGTCCTCGTCAATCTGCATTGGGTCGATTGGCTCTATTTCTTCAATGCTTGGTCGGTCTAGGTGTTCGATCGGGAGGAGCGTCTGAATTGGGTATCCAACGCGGACCCTAGGCTTGCTAGGGCATTTGCATGCGCATTTTCTGCTCGAGGCACCTGTTGGATGGTGAAGGTAGGAAATGCCTTTAATAGCTTTGGCCTTTGTCAAGGTACAAAATCATCCTTGGGTGCTTCGCTCTGTATTCACCTGAGGCTTGATTCGAGATCAACTGGGAATCTGAGTAGATGGCTAGCTCCTTTGCCAAGTGCAGG
>BJCG01002159.1:0-51946 GCA_005406145.1 Prunus yedoensis
TTATAAATATCTATAAATTCAATGTGTTGCCTTTTTTATAAAGAGATTTGATAAAACAAAATAAAAAACAAAATAGAGAAATAAAGAAAAGTAAGCCAAAAATAATAAAAAAAAAAGAAATCAGCACCAATGACATTTCACAAATGTTCAATCAAATTGTGCACATTTTGCATTAGTAGATTTCACTAAAAAAGAGGCGGGAATGGATAAGGGTTTATTAAATGGAAAGTCAAAAGGCGTTGGCAGCTGCCACGATTTCATTTGTTTGGGATAATGATGTGGATGGCTGACGCGGAATCGCGTATCAGGGAAGTTTTTTCTCCCTCTTGTGGAGGAGAAAAACTTTCCTGGCACGGGTACGTCAGCTCAGCAAACCACATCAGTATCCCAACCCAATCAAATGCCGCCACCTGTCAAGCACTAAACTTCAATCCTCCCCACTCCATGGATCACCTTTCTTTTTCTTTTCCCTTCGGTTCTCTCAACTCTGCAACTTTTTTTTTTTTTTTTTTCTGGTATGAACCTTCAATCCACCTCTTCCTCCTCTCTCTCTTTCTCTTCTACCTTATCAACTCATCTCCCATTTCCTCTCCTCCAAATACTCTCCCACAAATCTTTATCTAAAATTTGTCAAGCAGTTTGACTTCTCCTCTCTTATTCCCTTCCGTCTCTCCCCTGAAATGCTTCCCCTTTTTTGTTTGGTCTGAACCTCAATCCTCCCCATCCCCATGATTGACCTCCCTTTAATCCTCTCCTGCAATCCACATTTTCTTTTTCTAGTTTGAACCTTCAGTCTTATGCTTCCTTTTAAATCTGAAAGGATCAAATAATTGAGAACGTGGAGAAACGAAAATGAAACCAAGCAAAAACTTGAATCATTACCCATAAAAAAAAAAATTAAAAAAACAAAACCTAAAAAACCTAATAGATGAGGAAGATAACTATGGTTTTTGGGGAAGGGCTATGTGAATTAAAAAAGGTTGGGTTTGACAGAGGCTTTTTTTTTTCTTTCTTTTTTGGTCCAGAGCTTGGGTTTTATTTTGGGGATCTTACAAAAAGCTTGGGTTTTTACAACCCAAATTTGTCTTCCCTAACATTTTCACAAATTTTAGATAAAGAATTTTGGGAGAGTATTTGGAGGAGAGGAAATGGGAGATGATGTGATAAGGTAGAAGAGAAAGAGAGAGAGGAGAGAAGGTGGATTGAAGGTTCATACCAGAAAAAAAAAAAAAAAGTTGCAGAGTTGAGAGAACCGAAGGGAAAAGAAAAAATAAAGGTTAACCATGGAGTGGGAAGGATTGAAGTTTAGTGCTTGACAGGTGGCGGCATTTGATTGGGTTGGGATACTAATGTGGTTTGCTGAGCTGACGTACCGCCAGGAAAGTTTTTCTCCTTGTGGAGAGAGGAGACAAAAGTGTCAAAACCATGTGGGTTCTTGCCCTTAATTAATTTTTTAAATAAAGGCTGCAGATAGCTAGCCTTCATATTGCTAATTGAAAAAAATAAAGTTTTTAAATATTATAACATGTACATTGTTATAACTTTATATATTTCTTTATTAATAACATATCCTAAATTCCTAAGATTTCAATAATGTCAAATTATATTATAACACGTAAATTAATAGCAATGTCATAAATAGTTTCTTCCCATTTTGCCAAAATGAGTTCCCACCATAATGACAAACCTACTCAATGGCTTAGTTTCTTTTGATAACAGTGTTATGAAGAGGTTAATGGTTCTTGGGTGAGGTGTTGGAAAATATATATCAGAAAGCAGATAGCTACTACTTTTCATTGTCCAAGAAAGGAAAAAAAAAAAAAAAAAAAAATATATATATATATATAATATATATATATCAATGCTTAGCATAAATACATCATAAATCCCAACAAAAAATCGCATCAAATAATATATGATGGATTATGTCGAGTCTGTCTACCTCATCCTCATGTTGAGTCTGTCGACCCCATCCTCATGTTGTGTGTGTTACACAAGCATTTGATTTTTGCTATATAATATAAATATTAGTAGTAAATCTCACCCCAAGACTCCTAAGTAAAATGAAGGTATTTATAAAGAAGTACAACTCTAAATAAAATAGGAAATAAATCCAAATTACAATAAAAAATAAATATAAATTATAATAGGAAATAAATCTCAATTATAATAGGACTAGAAAAATGGGTAAGTAATCAAAATACTAACATAGTCGATCCGGTTTGAGCCGGTTTCGATTTTTTCAGTTTTGGACTGGATTTTTATTATTATTTATACAAAATTATGACTAAAATTTTATTTTTTGGGCTTGAAAATTAACAAACGATCCAATTTCATACATAGAGAGATGTTTTGAAGTTGGGCTTGGGGAAATATTAACTATGAGATAAAAAATGTAGCATTAGATTTAAATAATTTTGTTATAAAAAAAAAAACACAACCAGTCTGATTCGGTTTGGTCTGATTGGGTAAGGTGTGAAACCAAAACCAGAACTAGTTGGAATCAGCTCGATCCAGTTCGGTGCTGGTTTGTTGACTTTTTAGTCAGCCGATTTTTTCCCCTTTTTTCCATCTAGTCCGACTCTGGATTTTGGTTTTTCGGTTCCGATGCCCACCCCTAGATGCAACAATAGTTAAAATGGATGGGTGGCGTGAGCTGTGTGTGGTGGCACTTAGCCGTGTGGGAGAGGGAGAGATGAGATGGGCGATGACAAGGAGAAAAAGAGGTGTTTTTCTGTAGGGTTTTGAAATTACCTTGTGTGTTGAATGTGACTATGTATTTATAGGGCTCTAGCCATCTAGATATTCTTTTGAGATTGAGTCAATTAAGGATTTTGATTAGAATCATATCCCTAATTGATGATAATATCCCCAAAATAAGATAATATCCTAAATTGATGATATTATCTTTAATTGGTGATTATATTCCCAAATAAAGATAATATTCCATATAAAGATAATATCCGTATTTTTGGTCTTAAGTAATTGACCAAATAAATGGGCTTAATTACTGATCTAGGAGATATTCTTCTTGTTCACGTGGAGCCTTGTGATTGGAAGCTAGAATATTTGCTCCCACAAATGCCTCCCAGCTGCTGCATGACGCCTATGAGGCATGGAAAAGATGAGGAATATTTTTCAGGCTTCCCAACTATATCTAGGCTTCCTTTTTTGAGTTGGGGTCCTTTTGCAAGTTGGGCACCTAATTGGAGTAGGCTTTTGACTTATTCTTGGAGTTGGGCTCCCAATGGGAATAGGCTTGTGATTCCTCCTTCACCTAGGATGCCCAACCTTTATAAATACAAGGCTTCTCTTCACTTCTCTAAAAATTGCAAACTTGCTTTCTCTACTTTTTAGCTTATGAGAGAGATCTTGGAGAATTGTACTACTTTTCAAGGAGAGTAGTCGCCATGCACACCAAGGTAGGTCGAATATATATTTTTTCCTTTTTTCTTCACGGCGAGGACTGGTTGGCATTGGCTGGCCAGTTGTTGCCATGACTGGTGCCGACTGAAGCAGCGGTGGCTATTGGTGGCAGTCGGCGTGAGTAGTTGGTTGTGTCGCAACCTAGTTAAAAAGGTTGCAGCATAGAACTGGGTCATGCCTTAAGGGTCCTGCGAGGTGCGCTGGCGCTGATTTGGGCCAGTGCTAGCTGCTTGGGCCGCACACCTTTTTTTTTTTTTTTTGTTGCAGGCCTGGGCTGGAGCGATTTAGGCTGGAGTTGTCGATAGGCCAGAGTTGGAGTGGGTTTGCCTAGGCTGGCTCGTGTCTTGGGCATGTTGCTCACTGCGTCCTGCGGCTTGGGCCATGTTGGTTTGGCGGCTTGGGCAGCTCTGTTTTGTTGTTGTTTTTTTTTTTTTTTGCATTGCAAACTTTTGACATGTAATTTGACTCACAAATTTTTTCCTTTGTTTTGCAATTGTTCAATCATCATGTCTTCTTTGAAAGAAGTCATGTCTACTAAGAATACTCAAGTAGGAACTGCTCCTTCATCATCTACCAGGGTCAAGCACCTTGTCGGCTCGGATAGCAAGAAGATTGGTGGCATGCGAAATGTTCGGGACTTTCCGCTCAAGTCTCAAACCGAAAAGCTTAGAAACTGCAATCTACCTTGTCAAGAAGTCTATTGCTGAACCAGTTCGCCTGTCGAGAAGCAAAGAGATACTGACATTCCTCCCTAAAGTTCAAGTCTCCTACACCGATCAAGAGATGTGGATCGAACTGGGAGGACTGCTCTTTCGCCTAACCATCGTGATCTAGCTGTTGAGCCATGAGCAATCAAACATGGAGCTAATTCGGCGTCGTTGACTCCTTTTGAGGCCAATATGGCAGCAGCTAAGAAGGCCAGAGAGTTATCTACTCAGGCGCAGGGTTCTTGGAAACACGAACGGCTAATCCCAAGGTTGACAAGTTCAACTCTGCAGGGATGCATGTGTGTCTAACGTGCTGAAGATGAACTTTCTGTCGAGCCCATTTGCTTGCATCAAGCTGGTTGATCATGTACATCAAGCTAGTGATCTTGGTACATTCTCAGTCTTTCCTTAGATAAACAAAGGGAAGTGTCTATCAATTTGATTTAAAAATGAGTAGTTTTTGCTGTTGAGGCCATCCAGAGCTCGTCTACAGTTTCCCCTCTTCTGCTCAGCTCAGCGAGTTGGAGAAGAAGAATGTTGATTTGACTAGCAAGCTTTCGGCCGAGCAGATCTTCTATGAAACTAGGATGTCTGAAATGAAGAAAAGCAAGCATGCGATGAAGAGTCCCTTGCTAGAAAGTGATAGTGAACTCAACTCTCTCTGTCGCAGCCCTGCATAGTCACAATGAGGAGTGCAAGAATGCTAACATGACCCAAAGCCATGACAAGCTTTTAGTCAAGTTTGAAGCCTATCACAAAGCTGCTGAACAATCAAAGTATGAGGCTGTTATCGATGCACACAAGCTGGGTTAGTTTGATTGCAAGAGTGAGGTCGCTCGTTATTCCATTGGAGATGAAGATGTCGAGACGTTCTGCCTTGACTTGTCCTTGCTCAAAGTGAGCAGATCAATGCTTTGGACATAAAGGCAGCCGAATAGCAGGTGGCTGACGAGATTGTAGTGAAGGAGGATGAAGTCGAGGAAGGTGCAGCTGAATACATGGCGCCAGATGTTGCAGAGCAAGGAACGAGAGCTGTTGAATAGAGTGGAGCTACGGAAGGTGTAGGGGTGCAAAAGATTTCCAAAAAAATCCGACTTCGACAAATCCGAATTCAGTAAACGCCGAAATTTGAAATTTCTGAAAAAAAAATCAGATCATATTTGAAATGCACATGGAACTTCCAAAATTTCCGATCCAAAATGTTCCGAACTCATTCCGATCCAATAATTCCTATTTATTCCTATTATATTCTGATTTTAAAATTCTGAATATTTGAAAAGCATTCTGATCGGAAAATTCCAATTTATTCCAAAATATTTTGAATTAATCCTACAGAAGTTTAGACAACAATCAATATATTTAATTTATATGCACAACATTCAGTGAATTCCCACAATTTTTATATATGCACAACATTTAGTGAATTCCCACCATTTTTAATTGGTCCATAGTTCTGTCACAACCAACCAAAGACACAAGTTTTCTTTGATATTATTGCGAACATTATATATACATACATAATGAACAATTTTAAAAGTACATTTAAAAATATTAGTAGAAGGAAAAAAAATTAATGCAACCAATTTGATTTGATCTAATTACGTAGTGTATTGATTTTTTTTTCTTTTAATTTTAACTCAATTTCTTAAATAGGACTAATTGAGTTATGTGGTCATGCATTTAATTATAAACATATTTTCTTTATGATCAATTGTCATGGTGCTAATGTATTACTATTTTCTTAATAATGTGAATATAACAATAGGGGTTACAAAAAAGTTAGGTACATTGATGGGTAACTCACCCTTTTAAGGTAGGATATTGACATGTTGTATCAAATACAAAGAGGTATCAAACTCTTATTCATGAATCATGAGTATGAAAATTAAAAAATAGGAATGATCATGGAACCACATTGCGGATGAACCCTAATAGTAAGTATGTAGTAGTATCCCTTGCAATCTTTCAAGATAAAGTTTATAACAGTATTTTTTATCAAATATATTCACATGATATATATATATATATATAATAAATAAATATGTATGTAATAACCCGATCCTGAATTAATATTTAATTGTTAAATTATTCAAGTAAAATACAATTTCACCCTAAGAATGTTTTAATGGGCATAAAGTTGATTTTTTGTTCAAGAAAGATTTTGGGGAATTGAATGGCGCCATGACGTAGATCGCGTCGATATGAGTCCGTAGACATGTAGTGGGCGCAAATTGGGGTTATAACGAAGAAGTTACGATCAACAGAAGCACAGTGGCACAACCGTAAATATTACGAAGTCAGATTTTTTTTTTTTTAAAACGTAAGTGATACTGGTCCCAAAAGAACCAGCTCAACCTCCTCTTCCTACCCCACCCCACTCTAATGGAACCGCCGCCTGTGGTTGCCGGAAAAAGCAAAAATCCGGCCGGTTTTGACCTAATTTCTTCTATCTAGGTATGCTTTTCATCCTCTCATTGTGTTTTAGCTGCTGGTTGAGTTGTTTAGGATCATTTTTGTGTTTTGAAACTGAAATTATCGCTTAAAGTTTCGACCAGTTTCGTCTTGTAATTTCGGCTATCTCCAGCCACTTTTTGGCCATGGTCCAAGAACAAAAGTTGCCTCAATTCATTGTTCTGATCATGTAGGTATAGGTCCTGACCTGCAATTTGGAGGTTTTCGATCGCCGGAATTACTTGGGCACCCACGGGGTTGCCGGCGTGTGTGGTGGCACGTGGGCCACTTGTGGCGGGCCTTTGGGTTCTAAAATGATCCCCATGTCATCCCAAGCACAACGTTATGCTCAGATTGAATTTGGTTATCGTTTGACTGTCGATAGATATTGCATATTAGGGGTTATCCGGTGGTTCGATATGTTCAGACCATTGGATCGACTCCATTTTCACTTATATTGATCTAGGAATGTCTAGATCGTGTAGGAACTTACGATCGAGAATTGGAGTTCCTAATACTCCATACCAATGATTTAAAGTTACGTAAAATGATAACCGTCCAATTGGGGAGCGATCAACTGCTTGGATCGAGACCAAACTCTCCGGACAATGTTAAGTAAACCTTGTCAGACTTTATAGGAATGTTCGGATCAGAAATCGAAAGCTATGGGCCCTACGGGCCCAAGTGGTTAATTCCGAGATCAAGGTTAATATGATAGTTGGATCGTGACGAGACTTTAGAATGAACTGGAACTTATGGTTATGGACCAATAGGAAGTGGCAATTAACAAATTGAGGTCGTGAGCCCTATTAGTACAATCAATTTAGAATGTGGACTCTTTCGGCTCGGTTGAGACCATTATAATTTCTTTAAGGTAATTTTGTTGCGGTGATCTTTCTTTGTAGTGGAAAGTTTAGTCGTTTATGATAATGCCCCACGAGTCTCAGGGACGCCTGAATTGTGTAGTGCGAGGATATGCGTTCTGAAGCTGACTACATGTCCCCTAAATTCTGCAAGGATGTGCGTTTCTCGAGATGACTTCGTGTCCCCTCAGTCCTTGCGAGGTTATGCGTTCTCGGGCTAACTACATGTCCCCCAAGTTCTGCGCGGATATAACAGACATGGTACTTGGAATTGACGGAATATTAGTGGAATGACGAGTTATGAATGGGGGTACGCCTAAGTGGAGAGTATTTGAGTTTTGAAATGTTTTAAACTAAATTGATGATTTTATCTTGGTACTTATTGGTGAAGGTTTAAATACGTGTTTTTCCGATTTATGAGTCAAGGATTGAGAGTTTTCTAAGTTTTAAGGATTTTATAAAATTCACAATTATTTTCTTAAGTGATGAATTTATTTTTACATGTGAAAGAGGGAAATATGTTTTATTTAAATTATTGTTATTGATATTAAGGTTTCACGTGGGTCAATGCTATTTTAATAATTTTCTCGTTCCTACTTATCTGTATAAGTTAATTATATATATATATATATATATATATATATATATATATTGTATATGCACGTATGGATGAGTGGAAGATTGTTCTAAAATCAATAGGCCTTGCTTGAGTTCAGCGAATTAATTTGAATTACTTATGAAGGTTTGTCGATTTTATTTGATTAAGCTACTATTTATACTTATAATTTATGTTGAAGTTGGAGAAATGAATGGTTTTGTTCTTCATTTGTGTACATGAGCTTTTGTGAGTTTGAAGGAAAAAACTACATGTGGCTTGATCTCTTCGTAAGGGTACGTAGGCAACCTAGAGTTACTAGGTGCAGCCACCTAATCAAGTGCTGAAAATTTTCTTAGTTAGGTCATATTGGCAATTGATAACTTATCCATGCTGTTCTAGAGTTGAACACCAGATTCAGATGGCTGAATGATTTTATTTGGTATAAAGAGGCTTGAATCCATTTAGAGTTATTTGTCTGATGCATGCTGAACGATTGGATTTGATTTTCAATTTTTACTGTATATTTACAGGTGGAAATTTGTGGGAATGTTCGTTTTTAGGGCAAACTCTTTCGGTTTTCTGGCAGAAGTTAAACCATGGATGGTGTTTTTGTTTTGTGGTTAAGGGTAAGCGGGGTAGTTTGGACAAGTGCTTGGTACCTGCCAGGTGTGGACACGCACAGGGTCGACACAGATTCCAAAGTGGAATTTGGGACAGGTCCTGTCATGTACATATTTGTTTAATCAATAACACTAATTTATATTTAAATATTAATATGAATCAATTATGATAGAAAATAAAAGTAAAAGTAAATCAACTTAATTTAACATATAAAATTATGACTTATGTATCAAGACTAAGTTCTCTTTGGCTATAATGTTTAATATCATTACATACATACTACTTATTATAAGGTGAGATTTATTTATTTATTTATTTATTTTTGAGAAAAGGTGAGAGAGTCTTTACTTTAGATCCAGATCAGAGCCCTCTCATATTCAATGTCTTAAAAATCGACAATATCGCCGAAATTTCGTCGATAATGTCGTTATTTTGGGTAGGCGACAATCTGGGAACAAACCAAACGGTTTCGTGAAAATATCGATATTATCGCCGATAATATCGCCGATATATCGATTACGGATATTATCGAGCAACGTCAATACAAACGGTGATAATATCGATAATATCGAGATAATATCGATAATATCGAGATAATATCGATATTCTCGCGATATGTTGACCCAAAAATACTTGAAAAATGCTTGAAAAATGCTGAAAAATATCCTTGTTTGCGCATGAAGGGATTCGAACCTTGCCTCTGTGAGAAAACAACCCAGCACCTTATCCAACTCAACTGCGTACATATTTGTGATTATATTTTCGGCGTGTAATATTTATAACGTCTTTAAAATGTCTGTAAGCTAATATTTATTATATATGATAAATTTTTAAATTAAAAAAGACACCAAGGGGATTCGAACCCCTCCCATTTTACTCATTCAACACCTTAACCACCATATCACTTATGTTTTTGTGAAAATATGCTAAAATATTTATATATATACATGGTTTTGTTGTGAATTTCTTTTGCAAGAAACAAATCACCATTCCTTTTGTTGTGAATTCTTTTGAATTCTTTTGACCATTCCTTTTGCAATGTATAAAGTGTAAAATATTGTAGTAATTCATTATATATAAATGATTATGGTGTGTTTAATTTTTTTTCATTAATTACTATATATTTTCTACACTCACAGTGTTTGCCAGCTCGCTATATAATCAACTTAAATCAGTTAAATCCATCATGTAATGCATTTCCTTCCAATTTTTTATGATAAACTAATAGAATAATTGCCTAAATAAACATCCTACAAAGTTTCAATAAAAATTTCCAAGTTTTTCTTACAATTTCCGTGGTTTTTATTCAATTTTTATCGATATCGATAATATCCCGATATTTCCATCGAAATTTCCGTATTTTTGGCCTACCGATATTTCCGATACAACCGATATTTAAGACCTTGCTCATATTCTCCCCAGCAAGCAGGAAGAGATTACACTTCATCTCTTGAAAACCAAACGACTCTTCTTTCTCTTCACTAGAGAAGAAAACAAGATGGAACTTCAAACGTTTTCATCAATCTCACAATTAATTTTTTTCCTTTGCAATACCAACACTACTGCAAGTCTACACTAAAATCTCTGTCATTATTCACTATTCAGTAGTTTTCTTTTTTATTTTCTTCAGATCTTGTTCATGTATTATTGGGCAATTGAATTTGTTAACTTGTCTACCCAAGTAGAAAGGAAATACTGAAAAAAAAAAGTGTTTTTCATTGCTTTGCCAGTTCAATTTCTTTTCATTTTAAGGGTGTTAACATAGGGTTTTGAATCAATTTATTTTAAGTCTTACAGGGTTTGGTCTTCTAATTTTGTGTATCGTTCTTTTGTGCTTGTGTGCCATTATTGGTGTTATTGCATATTTCTAAAAATGGCACAGGACGTGGATCATAGCCCTTAGGTTCCCAATCAAGTTCCTGACTAGGTTCTTGAGCAAGCTACCATTCGTGGCAATCCAAAAAAAGCAAAAATTACCAAGAAGTCTTGTTTAGCTAGAAACCATGGAAAATCTGAGGTATGGAATTTTTTAAAGAAAATTTTGGAGGAGGAAACTGGAAAATACAAAGGAATTGCAAATTTGTTTGTTCTGTGAAGCTAGAATTACTGCACCTTTTAAGACTGGCACCAATAAGCTATGGTCTCATACTAGGACTTGTAAAAAGTTTCCTCGTGATGAACAAGATAATGCACAGATACTAATTTCTATAATGGGAGGTCAAACTTGCAACTGGAAGTTGGACCAGGAGCTATGTAGGAGGTTTCTTGCAAAAATGATTATCCTTTGTGAACTCCCATTTAGCTTGTAGAAAAGGAAGGCTTTAGGATGTTTTGTGAAGTTATACAACCCAAATTTCATGTGGTTTTCAGAACCACAATCACAAAGGATTGTTTACAAATATATCATGAGGAAAAAAGCAAGTTAAAAGATTATTTCAAAGAGATTTCTACACGAATATGCATCACAGCAGATTTGTGGACTTCGGTTCAATATCTTGGGTATATGGCCTTGACAGCTCACTTGTGGACAAAGATTTGGTCCTTAGAAAGAAAATCATTAATTTTCGAGTTCTTCCACATCCACATAAAGGAGAGGTTATTGCAAAGGCTATAGAAAATATTGTAACATTGATGCTTGAATCTAGTTTTGATTGCTTCTATTGTGCTAGACCCTAGATATAAATTGGATTATGTGACTTTTTGGTATAGAAGTTACTTGAGTGATGGAATTGAGGATGAATCTCCAAACTTTGATGTATTGGCTTGGTGGAAAGGGAAGTATGCAACCTACCATGCACTTGAGATGATGGGCACGAGATGGTTTATCAATTCCAGTGACATTTGTTGCTTCAGAATCTACTTTAGTATAGCTGGAAGAGTTCTTGACCCATTTCAAAGTTCCTTAACACCAAATATCGTGGAGGCTTTGGTGTGTACCCAAGATTGGTTAAGATATTCCAAACAGGAGTGTGGGAGTGTTGAAGAACAACTTCAAGAGCTTAGGAAATTGAAATTGGTATGTAACTTATGACTTTAAATTATTTACAGCTCTTAAATTATTTTTTTAATTATAGTATTGATTTTATGCTTGTTGCAGTTGTAAGCCAAGAGTTGGAAAATCTGTCACGTGAATGAAGGGAACTAAATATGAAGGTATGGAGTTCTTTAGTTTAGTTTGTACAAATATGTAGATTTTTTTATTTTTTATGTCTGCTATTATCTTTAAAGGAAAATCACTAGTACATTTCATGCCACTTTTCTCTTCATGTGCCCTTGTTAATTCATATTTTTGTTGTTTTTTTTTCTGAAAGGTTTGAAACTTTTTAATGACAGAGACAAAATAGAAGAATAAAAGCTCTCCTTGTAAGAATTGATTCTCTCATTGAATGAAGTGTGTGATCAGTACCGTAATGTTTATATACAGAGTGTTAGGAAAAATCTAGAAGAAAAATTGTTACAAAGAATCATGAGAGTATGATAAGTGTAAGGATGAGATGAACCTAGCCGTTTTCTTAGATTCCTCTAGAATGGTATTGGGGTATTGGTACTGTGCAGTTCTTATTTGGTCTAATGTGCTCTTGGTTGATTGTTCTATAGTAGTGTCGTGGCTCTGATGATGTGTCATTGTTCTTGCTGATAGAGCATTCTGTTTATCAAGGCTAACTAAATTTAGTTGAGCTTGATGATGGAACATTCACATTCTATACATTTAGTATAGTTTTCTTTCTTTTAGCACGTTTGATGATGGAACATTATATACATTTTGTTTTGCAAATTCTTATATTGACAAATTATTTCAAGGAATTGAAGATGGTGTGCTTTTTAATTTGGAGAGGTGAGTGTTGATTTTTGTTCAAATAAATACTATTACAGTAACATTACCTCTATCCAACTAACATCATAGAACTTCCCATCACACATGAATGTATGGTACTTCTAGTTAATAATTACACCAAGAGATCTATATGCTTTGAGATTCAACATTTTAGGTCAGGACTTGTAGCTAATTTCTTTGTTCCTGACTTGTATTCCTTCCATTCCATATATATTTTTCATATATATCCTATCGTAGATATTACTTTTGTACAGTCAAAGGTTTATGACAAGAACTAGCACTAGCACTCTTGTGTTCCTTCCACTTTTCTCTTCATGTGCCCATGTTGCCTACCGAAGTAAGCATAACAGTTCATAGCATCTGACTATTCATAACTCTTTGCATAACAGTTCAGATTATATATCCTCAAAATGAGTGAATAATTAGTTGTAACCTTGGAATTGCAGGTTGACATATTCGTGATTTCAGCAATGGTGTTATGAAACATGATGTATTGATTAACTTACTTCCAGTGATGAGTTGAATTTGAATGTATTATGGATCTATGTTAAATGTTATAGTTTTTATTTTTCTGTTTTTATTGTGAACTAGTTTAAATTTGAACATTATATCATTTGAATGTAAACATTGGAATTCTTCTGGAATTTTTTCTTTTTTGCTTGGCTTAATCATGATTCAAAAGAAAATTTCAAAAATTGATTTATGAAATTATCATCCGAAAATGCCGAAATTATTATCCGAAAATACCGAAAATATTAACTTCCGAAAATTCCGCATCGGAATAAAGTTAATACATTCCAAAATTTTAGAATCAGAGTCGGAACTGAAAGGTAATTCCAAAAAGTTTCGGAACTGAATTCCGAACAGTGGTTTCGGATATATTCTAGCCGAAAAACACCCCTAGGAAGGTGTATTTGATCAGGCAGATGCCGAATAGGTTGCTGACTAGGGGTCTCCTATCGGATCTCGTAGTAGATGAAGAATCTTTATCTTTTTAAGTTTTGTAATATGTTTCCTTTTTGCAATAATTGATCTTGTTTGACCATCTTCTTTCTATTCAACTCAACCGGTTGGTCACTTTATTATGGAAACTTCAGTTATTTCTTTTGACAATAGGACCACAAAAGGCTAGCGGCAAGAGAGAACGTCACAGGAAAACTAGTGACAAGAGTTCGAGTGGTGGTTGTCGAGGTCAGCGCTGCATTATGGTTGCAGCACTGTAGTTGTGATCGGGCTGTGAGAAAGCTGTCACAATCTTAGAACCTGGCTTTGATACCAACTTAAAATATGTTTATTAGGGTAAAATAATTCAAAGTAGTTTATTTTTCTCTCTAGGAGGGTATGTGTACAAGTATACAACAACAAAAATAAATTATTCTCCCAAGAAACCCTAGCCGCTCTCTCCCTCTGTGATTCCTAAAGGAAAACTCCATAGAGGGGGGAGGAGGAAGAAGTGTCACTGCCCCTCCTCCCCCTCCTCTCTTCTCGTCTTTTCCTTTTAGGTTAGTGAATAAGTCCACTGGGGCATTTTGAGCCATGGTGGTTTCTTTTGAGCCATGGTTACATTGAAGTTCCCCATCACCCCTTTTAGTCTATGTTCTCAATCAAATCCTGCTCCCAAATCCCACTCCTTAACGTCGCTCATGTTCTTTAAATTTGATTCTACATCATCTTTGACAGAGGTTGCTGCAAATCACCCAATTGTTCTTTGGCAAAGTTGTTTTTGTTTATTTGTTTGCTCTTATGTGCAGGTAGATCATTAGAAATCATATTTTCTCCTGATCTGTTACGGATGTGGTGGTAGGTGTGGCCGTGATGGCTCTTCATCAGGTGGTGGTAGTAGGGTTTGTCTAGGCTCATGGGTTGTTTTAGGGTTTTGGTTATGTTGGGTTTGTGGGCTTTGTTTGGGTTTATGGTTTAGGGTTTAGGGTTTAGGGTTGCTAAATATTCTTGTAAAGAAGCTGGTTTTTCCATTTGAGTTTAGTTCTCGCTTGGTTTTAAATTGACACTTCCCTGTCCAAAATGCATGATAGGGAGTTCGAATTTGTATAGTTAATAACCCTGGCAGGAAATTAGTTTAAGATAGCATCACACCATCAAGGTTCACATGCTCCGTCTGTAACAAAGTTTGGTTTATAACGGTTCTCAGAGGCTGCTGAAAACATTGTGAATCCTGGACAGAGCTCCTTCAGTTTGAATGATCCAAATGCAAATACGGCCTTTCTTCCCTTTGGCTATGGCTTACGTGCTTGTATTGGCGAGAAATTTGTACTCAATGGAGTGGCTACATTATTCGCATCATTGCTTGAACACTATGAGGTTTGTGTGCTACTTAGTTTTTTATGTTTTTGTTTTCTTTTCTTGGCTACACGATTACATTGTTTGAAATCTCTCTGGCTTTCTGTCTCCGTCTTTCTCTTTAACTTTCATCATAAACAAGCATTGTTTTTAAAACTTTCTATGAACCATAAATTTATACTTTCAATGTTAACTTTGGCATGATGAACTTAGATTTAAATATATTAAATTCCTGCGTCTTTTCACTGGTTTTGAATACCCAACGTTCAATGATAATTTATTTTATGCATAGGGCAGTATAATATCTGAAAATTCAGAATCTCTATTGAGAGGGTTGGCTTTGCATTTTTCCTCTCCATTGAGTGATGTCTAATACAGATCTCAGTTCAGAGATCTTTATATCTTTATTAATCATTGTTACAGTCGAAGTTCATTGAGTCCTAGATAATTAAGGAGTACCAGTATCTTCAACAACACGTACTGTATTAATCCTGAATGCAAATACAATCCTAGGGTTGTGATCAAGGATTAAAATATCGGCCGTGTAGATAATATCGGGCCTCCAATTTACGGATATTTCAGGGGATATATCGTTATCGTTTAGGTATCGGGAAAAAATCAACAAAAATAATATATATAGGCATTGAAACACATAATTTTGGTGTAAAACTTTCGTAGATGTTATTTACATTATCAACGAATGTATTGAACAAATAAAACTCCAAATTTATTAATAATATAAGATATACATATGATGAAACATATAAGTGGTATGTAATGCGCGTTAATGAAAAGTTTGAAAATAAAATGTTGATTATAATGAATAAACCATGCATAAATCCATAGTTTGTTTAAACTTTGGATTACAATTTAGATAAGTGTACATCTACATAAATGAAGAGCTCCTATGAGGATGAAACAATGAGGAACAACTTTGTAAGCCATGTTTGAACATGGTGCACATACGTCTCTCTTGAGCTCCCTAATGTCCTCCCATATATGGGATAGTTATGATTAACCAAACTAGTAGGCCCATAATTTGTTTCATCATCTTGAGCTCCATAACTAGTTCCACTATAATCAGACATGACATAATCATAGCCATCATATGATTCATTTGAGTTAGTACTAGGTCTAGTTCCTATGCTCATAGATCCAAAACTGATTGCCATGTCCTCTTTAGATGAATTGGAGGTATGTGGGCAGTGGACTGTGCATAGATTATTCATATTAATAAATTATAGGGTTCTGAGCAAGGATTAGCTATTTTTGGGTTCTAATTTGCTTCAATTGCCTTAAAAAATTCTGAATTTTTTTTGGATTCTGTTATGGGTATCGGGAAATATCAGGGATATCGGCAAAATATCGGGAATATCGCACTTATCGGGGATATATCGTCGATACAGGGGAAGATATGGCCTTACCCCCAGTATCGGTGTCGATAGTTGAAAATATCGATATATCGGTGTATCGGCCGATATTTCAATCCTTGGTTGTGACCAATCTATACCCTAGGAGAGAAAGGGTAAACCGGCTGATCTAAGGGCTTGAATTTAGTGGAAATTTTGATTTTAGTGGACAGTGGACCCAGATACTTGTCATTAATGTTAAACTTTGGCATAAGTTCCAGTGTAATTTTGAATGGGACAAACGTGCTCATATCTGGGAGGGAGGGATTTTGTAATCTGTGAATCCTTGCTGAGGAATGTTCGTATTAAATTGATTCATTACAAATTGTCAGATCATTTGTTAGTGGGTTTCTTCAGAAATTAGTTTCTTCTTATCTGGTGTTACGTTGTGAATCATACTCCATTTTATGATTTCATTGGAAGTGCTGCACTATTACTTTTAAGTCTTGATTTTGACAACAACATTAGTAAGCCCTCCTGTATTACAATTTGGTGACAACTGACCCAACTAACTGGATTTTCTATCTGGGAGGCACACCACGAGATGGATTTGTGCCACCCTACGAATTAACTGTTAATTGCTTAACTAAATGTTGGCTGTGGTTAAATTGAAAACAAGAAGCTCCTGCATGCTTAAAGCGGATATGAAACAACAATTTATCCAACAAGAGAAGGAATTGTGATGTTAACTTATGAAACTTAAAAACAAAAACTTTTGAAGTTCAGTTATTTATTTCTTGCCATTATTTATTTGTTTGTCCTTAGATGTGTATTTCATTGGCCAAAAAACGGTATATATATAGCTCCAGGGAGCAGCTGAGGATAACCCAAAACCAAACAACTGTGTGTTTGAGCATCTTTCTAGTTCACGGACAGTTTTTGTAAAAGGAACAGCTGAAAGAATGTGGAAGCAGAAAAGTCTGTGTTGTGGATGCGATGTTTTGTTTTACTGTCATATGTTTTTGCATTCCATGATCACTTACAGGAAGACATCTCCAGTCATCTTTTTCCCCAACTCGGGTTTGACGAGGGAATATTTTTTCCGTTGATTATCTATTAGAGTAATAGCAGAGGATGTTACACGAGTGAGTTTTACGGCTCATGTTTTTTTCCTCTGTTTTTAAGCCTTGGTGCTGGTTTTATAGCCATGACAAGCATAAGATAGTTTTTGAAGCACTCTGGGGCTATCGTTGAAGCGGAGCCTTGTGGTTTTACTCATCTAGAATTAGCAACTTCATCTTTTATTTTTCCTCTCCCAAAAGGAAGCTCATGTTGTAATTTTAATTAGGTTAGAGTGATGCACCCCATATGTATTTTATATTTGTAGGGTGCATTGTTAAATAGAAGTTATGTGATAAATAAAAAATTGCCTTCCACTTGTTTATGGTACTCAGGGTTGTTTTATGATTTGGTTAAACTTGAGTTAAATTTTTGAGTTTCAGGTAGAGTTTACCCAGCTTGCGTGTGGTAGAGTTTACCCAGCCTGCGTGTGGTGATTATTTATAGGTTGGTTATTTTTCGGTTACAATTACAATGTTCTAGCATTTTTCAGCTCCATTCTATGAATGATCTCCATGGAGCCGGTCCATTAGATATGGAGGCCCTATGTGAAGAAAGCTGATGACGTCTTATATGTATAAGTAAAATAAAATTTTTTTAAAATTTTAAAATTCATAAATAATAAATTAAACCGAAATCATGATGTGACATCAATTACATTAGAACCCACAAATCGAATCAAGATCATCCTTGGTCTATTTAAACATATTAACATCCACTCAATTTTCTTTTACATACAAAAAAACTACACCTAGCAAAATGAGAGAGAGAGAGAGAGAGAGAGAGAGAGAGAGAGAAGCATATAGCACGCTTTTTGCCTTGCCAAAGAGTAAAGAAGAATTTGTTTTTGGACGGGAGAGTCAAGAAGTTGGGAAGAAGTGAATTTGGGGCCAAATGAAAGAAAAGCGATTTGGGAATAGCAAGAAGAGCCCACCGCACGCACGCATGAATGCACGACTCACGAGTATTATTTTTTTAATTTGTTAATGCTTAGAACAAAAATCTTCATGTTAGGAATACAAATATGCTTAGAACGAAAAATAGCAGAAAATATATAATATCATGCTGGACTTTTAAAAACATTTGGAGGCCCCTAAATTTTGGATGCACGGTGCGGTCGCATAGCCCGCACATGCCATGGACCGGCTCTGAGGAGAGCAGATATAGGAGGATATTATTGGTACTAGAGAAATTATACAGTGGTATTGGAATACCACGTGGCACTTGCCAAGTATCAAGACACGTGGCATTATACCTATTAAACTGAAATATAACGTTTTCTTCATAAAAAACGTTAACTGGGCCTAGTTTAGTGAAAAAATGTATTGACTTCCAAACTAATGGTCTCAAGTTCCATACCCCATACCTTGATAGTGTGCGTCGTATTCAAACATTTCAGTCATTTTCGACGTATGAGTTCCCACCACAATGACCAGCCTACTCAATCACTCGATTAAAACAATGACCAACCTACTCAATCACTTTTGATAAAGTTCATGAAAATAAAAGCTTTATTTACCAAAGGCTTAATATCACAAAATGTCCCTAAGGTTTACGAAACTATCAGATTGCATCATTAATATTTTTTTGTGTCATTCGTGGTCCTCAAGATTAGTATATGTGATCACAAATGATCTTTGCCGTTAGGTTCCGTCAAAAACTCCGTTAGTTTGCTGAAGTGGCATATATATATATATCACAAAACATCCCTGAGATTCATGCACCTATCACAAATGGTCCCTATGAAATTTTTTAATTTAAAATTCATAAAATTTTGGTTTTCTTTTTTAGATTTTATGAATTTTAAATTATTTAAAAAAATATATTTTATTTTAAATACACATGGCACTATATTATTGGAGATGTGGGCTTCACATATATGCCACATCGACAAACTAATGGAGTTTTAAAAAAATAATTTAAAATTCAAAAAACTTAAAAATGAAAAAACCAAGGTTTAGGGTTCATAAATGGTCCTCAAGGTTAAAATCTTCTATAAATTGTTTTTTCATTTTTAAATTTTATGAATTTTAAATTATTTTAACAAAACTTCATTAATTTGTTGATGTGGCATATATGTGGAGCCCATATCTTCAAAAATATAGTGTCACGTGTATTTAAAATACAATATATATTTTTAAATTTTTTTAAAAGAAAACCAAAATTTAATAAATTTTAAATTAAAAAATTAAAAAACTTTCGTAAGGACCATTTGTGATAGATGTGTGAACATCAGGGATGTTTTGTGATATATATATATATATGCCACGTCAGCAAACTAATAGAATTTTTTATGGAACCTAACGATAGGAATCATTTGTGATCATACATACTAATCTTGAGGACCACGAATGACACAAAAAAACATTAAGGATACAATCTGATAATTTCGTAAACCTTAGGGATGTTTTGTGATATTAAGCATTTACCAAAAATCTTCTAACAGATGCTAACTTTTCTTTTTATAATTCATGCTCCTCAATAGTGGACGACAGCTTTATGAATTACTAACCTCTCTGCACGCGCTTCCGCGCCTGCAAGAGGCTTAAAATTTAAATTTATTTTAGAATTAAAAAAGATAATGGGTAGTTGTGTTCCATAAAAATAAGATCCATTATATGAATTTTCTTCTAATTTTAATTTTTTTTAAATATGAAAAAGTGTGAATTTACCATATTTTCCTCATTTAATTAATAATTTCAATTCTTAATGTTTGCATTAACCAAGGACATTTTTTGGTATTTTGAATGTTTCACCATTCTCTGCCTTTTGCTTTATATATATAGATGATAAGCGCTAAGCTTGTGGTTTCCCCCACGTTCCAAAAGCATTTGGTTTTTGTTTTTTTGGGTTATAACAAAAGTCCAAAAGTTTTAGGCAGTAATAATTTCACTCGACGACTACAACTCCAAGTAAATAAACATCAACCCAAAAAAATTTATTAGTCGAAATTTCAGGGGTTAGAGGGAATGCCAAAATAAAATAGGAGTCATTAATATGCTATAAATGATGAAGTATTAATTAGAAATGAGGGACTTAATGACATACTTGAAAACTGTCAAGTTGACTTATCTGAAGTCTAGTGGTAAATACTGTAAATATGTAGGAAAATAAGGTAAAATGAGACAACTTGAGTTTTAGAGGGTAAAGGGAGACTGAAATAGACTTTCAGGATATATCAAAAATTAAGTGTAAAAGCTTTATTTACCAAAAATCCTCGAACACAATAATATGATGAGTCTAACCATGTGGGTTCCCCACGATACAGACGCACTTGTCTTTTGCAATAATATTCTCACTCGAAGACTCCAAGTCAATGATACTGAGAGCAACATAAATCTTAACTCAACTTCTCAACAGCCAAATCCTTTGCTGCAAAACTTGCTTCAAATCTTAAGTCCAAATCCTTAGCAAAGAATCGAAACATGGCTTTGGTTGGAGAGGCTTTTTTCTCTGCTTCCGTGCAGGTGCTGTGCGACAAGATTGGTTCTCGTGAGTTCAGGGACTTGTTCCGGGGAAAGAAACTGGACGAGTCGCTTGTGAAGAAACTGGAGGTAACGTTGTTGAGCCTTAATGACGTGCTTAATGACGCGGAGGAGAAGCAATTCAGGAACAGCTACGTGAAAGAGTGGCTTGACAAGCTTCAAGATGCTGTCTTTGATGCGGATGACCTTCTGGATGAGATCAATGCTGAAGTTCTGCGATGCAAGGTGGAAGCTGAATATCGAACCGTCAAAACTCAGGTGTGGAACTTCCTCTCTACTTCTCTTAATCCTTTTTATCAAGGCATGAATGGTAGGATTCAAGAATTGTTTGATAGATTAGAACACCTCGCAAAACAAAAGGATGTGCTTGGCCTGAGAGAAGGTGTTGTTGGGGGAAGGGTTTCTCAAAGAAGTCCAACAACTTCCTTGGTTGATGAATCTTGTGTGTTTGGTAGGGATGGAGATAAAGAAAAGCTGACGAAACTGTTGTTATCTGATGACGCAAGTGACAAGGATGTCTCCGTCATCACCATAGTGGGAATGGGCGGCGTTGGCAAGACAACCCTCGCTCAGCTCCTTTATAATGATGACAAAGTGAAAGAGCATTTTAATCTTAGAACCTGGGCTTATGTTTCGGAAGCTTTTGATGTTACTAGGGTAACTAAGACCCTACTTGAGTCAGTCAGTTCAAAAGCTTACAATAATAAAGACCTGAGTTTTCTTCAAGTTGAGCTAGGACAACAAATAAAGGGTAAGAAATTTCTGTTTGTGTTGGATGATCTTTGGAATGAGAATTATCAGGATTTGAGTCTCTTGCAACGTCCTTTTGCATCCGGGGCAAGGGGAAGTTGGGTCATCATGACAACACGTAATGAAAGTGTTGCAGCTCGCATGCGCACCATTCCGATTCACTTTTTGGAACAGCTGTCCGATGAGGATTGCTGGTTGTTACTTTCAAAACATGCCTTTGAAAATGGAAACTTGAGTGCACATCTACACCTGCAAGAAGTTGGTAAGAAAATTGCCCTGAAGTGCAATGGTTTACCTTTAGCTGCAGAAACACTTGGAGGCCTCTTGCGTTTCAACACAAATTATGAGGAATGGAATAGCATACTAAATAGCAATATTTGGGAGTTGCCTCCTGAAAAATGTAATACAATTCCAGCTCTAAGATTGAGTTACCATTGTCTCCCAACTCATTTAAAACGATGTTTTGCTTATTGCTCAATTTTTCCGAAGGGCTATGAATTCCAAAAGGAAGATATAGTTCTACTGTGGCTGGCAGATAGTTTAATTCCACAAGCTGAGAGTGAGAAAAGAATGGAAGAGCTCACTAAGAAATACTTTGATGACTTATTGTCACGATCATTTTTTCAAAGATCAAGAAATGAGAAGTTCACAATGCATGATCTCATCAATGACTTAGCTGTGTCTGTGTCAAGGGAATCTTGTTTGAGATGGGAAGGGGGCGAATCACATGAAGTTTTGAAAAGAGTTCGGCATTTGTCGTATGCTAGAGGGCAATTTGATTGTGCTGCGAAATTTGAGCCATTATATGAGGTTAAGCATTTGCGAACCTTCCTACCTCTAAGAAGAGAAGCATGGGTTTATCCTTATGTAAGTAAAAGGGTTTTACATGAGTTATTGCCAAATTTAACATGTTTACGGGTGCTAACATTGTCAGAATATGTTAATATTGTTGAGTTACCCAATTCTATTGGTAACCTCATTCATCTGCGCTACTTGAATCTCTCTAATACCAGAATCAAAAGGTTACCTTCTATAGTTTGCACTCTTTATAGTCTACAAACATTACTATTGGCAAGTTGTCGGTCTCTTTTTGAATTGCCTGCAGACATGAGAAAATTAATTAACTTGAGGCATCTTGATTGTAGTGGAACTGAAATTGAAGAGATGCCGGTGCAAATAGGTAGACTAAAAAGTTTGAGAACATTGACTACTTTTGTTGTGGGGAAATCTACTGGGTCGACTATTGGCGAATTAGGGGAGTTGTCCCATCTTGGAGGAAGAATTTCAATTTTGAAGCTTAATAATGTGGTTGATGGTAGGGATGCCTTGCAAGCTAATTTGAAGAACAAAAAAGATCTCAAGGAGTTAGAGTTGGCATGGGGCTCTGAAGATGCCGATCATTCCGAAAAGGTGAGAGATGTACTTGACAAGCTCCAACCTTGCATGAATTTGGAGAAATTGACAGTCAAACTTTATGGCGGGACCAGCTTCCCAAACTGGTTGGGAGACTCTGCCTTCAATAAAATAAAAGTAATGCGCCTCGAAGGCTGTCATTATTGTTTCGAGTTGCCACCGCTTGGACAGCTACCTGCTCTTAAGGAGCTCTTCATATGTGAGATGAAATTTCTTAGGACGTTAGGTCCTGAGTTGTATGGTCAGCCATTTCAGCCATTTCAATCGTTGGAGAGGCTGGAGTTTAAGGAGATGGCAGAGTGGGAGGGATGGGTACCAAGTGGGAGTGGAGGTTCAGACTTTCCTCGTCTCCAGGAGCTAATTCTAGAAAAGTGTCCAATGCTGAGAGGAAGCTTGCCTTGTGATCTGCCTTGCTTGAAGAAGCTTAACGTGGAAGGGTGTGGAGTTTTACATGATCAAAGGGCCACTGCTACTACTAGTACTAGTACCAATCTCAACTACAATTCTCTTCAAGAATTGAAAATAGAAGATGGATGCCAAACAGGTCTGTTATCATTACTAGAGACAAAACTCCTGTCCGAACTTAGGATTAGAAATTTTTATGACATAAAATGCTTGCCCAACATCAATCGTCTTCAAAGTTTGACTCTCTGGAATTGTCCAACCCTGTCGTCGTTCCCTGAAGATGGCCTACCCCCTTCTTTGACTTTACTTGAGATATACGGTTGTAGGAGTTTGGAATTCCTACCTCGTGAGATGTTGGCCGAATTAACATCGCTTGACTCTTTGAGGCTAGAGAATAGCTGTGATTCAATGAGGTGCTTCCCCTTGGGCATTTTTCCCAAATTGACGACACTTGCTATTGGGAATTGTGAAAATCTGGAATCGCTTTGCTTGAATGAAGACGAAGGAGCGGTTGCGAATCTCAGCCATCTCAATTACTTGAGTATCACACGCAGTCCAAATCTGGTGTGTTTTCCCCAGGGAGGATTGCCCACTCCCAACTTGACTCGATTGAACTTCAGCAGATGCGATAAGTTAAAGTCATTACCTGAACGCATTCACACCCTCACAGCCCTTCAATATTTGGATATAAGTGATCTTCCAAATCTGGAGTCAATTGCAGAAGATGGGGGTTTGCCTCCCAACCTCCGATATTTATGCATTGAGAATTGTGAGAGATTGAGGGCTTCATCTTCATCAGTGGTAGACTACTGTAACTGGGGTTTGCAAGCACTTGTCTCCCTTGAACAATTTACAATTAATTGCAGGGGAAGTGATGAAATCTTGGAGACGTTGCTCAAGCAACAGCTGTTCCCTACCACTCTTCGCATTCTCTGGATCGCGGAACTTTCAACTATGAAGTCTTTGGATGGAAAGGGACTTGCACACCTTACTTCTCTTCAAGAACTATTAATTACTAGGTGTGACAGTCTGGAATTCCTTCCAGGAGAGGCACTTCAACACCTCACTTCTCTTCAAAAGCTATATATTTATGACTGTCCGAGTCTCCAATTCCTGCCAGAAGAGGCACTTCAACACCTCACTTCTCTTCAAAAACTATTTATTACTGCGTGTGACAGTATTCAATTCCTGCCAGAGGAGGGTCTGCCGCCATCTCTTTCTTATCTGGGCATCTACAATTGCTCTGCCCTGAAGAAAAGGTATGAGAAGAAGACGGGACAAGATTGGGCCAAGATTTCTCACATTCCTTGCATCAAGATAGACGAAGAAGTGATCATATGATTTGAGCTCTCTCTCACATAAAGACAAACAAACTCAGGTCAGGTATGTACTTCAAATAACCGCTTTAACTGCTTTTCTTCTAATTCAATACAAAAACTGAAATTCACTATCCAAATTAACCGAAATACACATTTTAAACTATTTTTATGTCCACAAATTTGTCGAATGCTTCTTCCCAGATCATGCTCGCTCTCTGTTGTTCAGCACTTATTTTTATTATTTAATTCATATTCATTTTTGGCTTATAACCAACCACACCATAGGCACACTCTGTCAATAATCGAATCTTCAGTTGCTATTGAGCTCAATTTTGTTTTTGTTTTTTTTTTGTTCTCCATTAATATTTCATCTCATTTCCAATTGCATGTATTCCCAGCTTTTTGTGAATTACATTGTCACTGCTGCTTACTGGTCTCATGCTATTTTCTGATCAGAAGCATTTTCCAGAAAAACACACAAAAACTCAATCATTCAACAATTACAAAATTTTCTTAGTGAATTTCTCTGTTGTTAGATTTGTTCATGTTATAAATATTAGGATGTTTAATCTGTGTTTATATTTCGTTCATGTATTGTTAGGATATTTAATCTCTGTTTTGAGGCTGAGTTAACTTGTCCCCTGTTTTGTAATGTTTTTTTTTTCCTTCTAATGGAAGTATGTGTCTGATCAAAAAGAAAAAGTTTTGATCACAAAAATTGCTTGACAAATCGAAAGTCGCAATTAGATCTTTTTGTGGAAGATCTGGAGGTATACTTTCTAACACTTTTTTTTAATCTTTCATTCCTTTACCTTATCACCGTCATAACTTTTTAATGACAGAGAGGTTGGGTGGGGGGAGGGGGAGACAACAAGAGAAAATTTTAAATCTCAAAGAATCAAACTTGCAGATTAATTTCTGAATAGTTCATGTATTTCATGGTGCCAATTTTTATTTTTATTTTTCCGAAAATTGAATATTTGAAGAATATATGCATTATTTTTGTCATCTCAAGTGCACAACCTCTAAGACATTTCGACGTTTGTAAGATTGTTCTTCTATTTGTTGTACTTCCAAAATATAAAAATCAGTAGAAACAAAAACAATTTCTTACCATGTACAAATCATTCCTTTCAAAATACATACCAAACGGTTTTGTTCAACTGAAAAGATTGACGTAGGAAATTTATTCAAGTGGTATAAAAAACTACATATGCGATCTTCTTTCATACAATTTTCGAAAAGTGTTCATTCATCCCATTCTTCTTCAAAAATGGAGGAAGTTATACAAGTCGCATGGTTCAAAGGAGGCAACTTTCCTTTTCCCCATCTCCCTGGTCCAGCTGCTGCTTCATTACCTAGTAGCTTTATCTATATGATTGTGTAGATATGCATACAATATCTTATCTGCAAATGATTTTTTTTTTCCGTCCCACAAATCATTCCTTCAGCTACAAAGTTCTATTTGATGAGACTTGAAATGTTGGATGTGTACTTGCAGACTTGAGAAACTTTCCCATGTTTGGAGTTGAAAGCAACTTGTGTAGGCAACCATGCCCGAGGAGAGTTTACCATTGTATATGGATTTTTGTTTTTCTACAAACAAATTGCGGCAAAGAAGGGGAAGGAAATGTTCTCCAGGTGGAGCTCTAGCAAGAGACCAGCATATGGACAATGCGGTAAATGGATCTCAATCTAACATAACAAGCATCACTGTCCATTCTTGATTTGGTAATCTTTCATCATAAAATTCCTTTCCCTACGTAATAACTTGAAAACGTCATTTATGAGTAAACGTCATTTATGAGTTTCCTTTGAGATGGATGAAAATGTGTACATATGTATGAATAACCTGTCAGAGCTCAAGTTCTAGGACAGACGACGTTGAGGAAACTCCATGCTTGGCTGCAAATATCACTGTTTAGGTCTTGAGCAATGCTATGATTTTCCTCCGGTTAGGGAATCACATAAGTGTTCCTTATGCAATGAATATTAATGCTGCACACTTCATTAATGATTTTTTTATTTAGAAGAAACATTTTTTATTGAAAAAAGATAGTAAAATACCACAGAAGTGAACAAGTACTCGTCCACCACAGAACAGGAACAGAGCTGATCTTAAGAGAAATACAACTATAAGAGCTTTAACAAAGAAATTATCCTTGAGCTGCCTTCCATCCCTGAATTGTGATTAACCAATGCTCAAGGTGAAGATAGGAACCTCACCCTATTCGGAAGCTCTTCAATCCCCAACCCCTTATAATTGTCGAAAACCCTCCTATTCCTCCCCTTCTGATGTTAGCCAACTCACTCCAGCCTTCCTGAATAACACATACCACAAATTTGAGATACTGGGCAATAAACAAACAATTGGTCTGCACTCTCCCTGATTTATTTTGCTTCCCCGTTATTGTAATAGATAACATCGATGCATTCTCATCTGATTTACTCATTTGCCAAGTGGGAGGAATGAAGACCAGAAGGCCGGTGTCGAGATTTTCCTCATCCCAAGGAGCTGACTTTAGACAAGTGTGGGGTTCTACATGATGAAAGGGCCACTACTACTCGTAACATGGACTACTTATCTCTTGAAGAATTAGAAATATATGATGGATGCCCAGGTCTGTTCTCATTACTAGAGACAAAGTTCCTGTTCGTGTTCCTATTTGATACGATCCCATTTCCAATTTAAACTTTTCAGGTAGGTTAAGAAAGTATTACACAACTAGATGTTTATAATTCAAATTCAAAACAAAGCACAATTGGGTTCACATAAATCTACCTAATTGCCATGCCATTGATTATTTGTAACAAGCAACTGAACCTTTGCAGAAGATCTGATGCTTCATTATAACATTTGATAATTGAATATGCATCTTTCAGTGTCGTCCCCTTCACTGTTTCCCTTCTAAGTTTTTAACGTATCAACTAGTCTCTTTCATATCTATTTTCTTGTACATACTTGTTGGTTGGAAATTAGTTTTCAGAAGCTACACGAGTTGGGGTTAACTAGAGAAATTAGTTTGTTCATATTCTAAGATGAATCTAACGATCCAATTCTTAATGTCTAAGATATGCATGAAAATGGAAAGCAATCGAGTTGAAATCCTCACTGGCTTTTCAAAATCTGATGAGGAACAAAAGTACGAGAAAACACATGAAGGTAAAATTCTGTTGATCCTTTTCTGTGCCTTTCACTTCCAAAAGGTTTGCTTTCTGCAATTATTCGATGCCTTCTCATCTGAATTACTCATTTGCCTTAGTGGGGAGGAATGAAGACCAGAAGGCTGGTGTCCAGACTTTCCTCATCTCAAGGAGATGACTTTAGACAAGTGTCTGAAGGTAAGAGGAAGAACAACCATATCATCTTCCAACAAACTCAAGAACACTGCATGCTATGATGCGTTGAAGTTGAAGATTTAGAGAAAGAATGAAAGCTGTAGCAGAAAACATAGGGCTGAGATCTCTCCAAGGTATTGCCCCACTCTCCCACAATCTCTGTTACTTGTATTATGAAGCTTACAGGATCAAAGGCGGAACCAGGAATTTTTTAACGGGTGGGCTAGCTAAAGTTATTAACTTAAAATCTAATGCTCTTTTTATTTTATTTTTATACTTACAATTTCAATATTTTTCTAGAAATAAAAGTATACATTAAATCATATAAACCACGCACATAGGGTGACACCACAATAGAAAAGTGGATCAAACTCTCCCTCTCTCCCCCAAGTGCACTCGGGTTCAATTCGCTAGTTCATAACTCCTTTGACTAAAGTTATTAGCCATCAAATCCAATTTTTATACATATTATTTGACATCTCCATTGGAGGAGCTCTTAACTGAGCAAACAAATTAAATATAAGATGATTGTAGGCCTATAGGTTGAGTGGACAATGGGTTATTAGGCTACATTTGGTGGACTACTAATCTTTTAAAGAGTGAAATCACATAAAAATACATATAATATTTTTAAATATTTTTTAAAGGCTACTTGGGCTAGAGCCCATGGCAGCCTTGTTGCTAGTTCCACCCATGTACAGGATTACTCATTTAATGACATCATTGTGGGAACCAAATTAAATCAGAACCCTAGGTCAAGTAATTCCTTCCATTTGGGGATTATTTGACCTAATTGGGAATTGCTAAACCTAATTGGGGGTTATTCAATTTAATTGGGAGTTATCCAATTAAATTGAGAAACGCCTAATTAAGTTAAACACTTATTTTATTCCTACCACATTTCCTAATTCAATGAGGAATTACCTAATCAGGTTGGAGATTAACCTACCTACCACCATTAGGGATTTGATTAATTCCCTAATTAATCAAATCCCTAAATACACCAACCCCACTAATCTCACCAACCACAATTAGGGATTTGATTAATTCCCTAATGAATCAAATCCCTAAGTGTACCAACCTCACCTACCTCACCAACCTCACCAAGGCCCCCTATAAATACTTGGCAACGCACAAGGATGAGGTATGTCAGAATTTCTACTAAAACTCTAGAGAGCTCTTCCTTTCACAAATCCTAGCCACCTCCTCTCTCTCTCTCTCTCTCTCTCTCTCTCTCTCTCTCTCTTTTACATAAGGCTCCGGCCGCCCGGTTTTCACCACACATATATATCTCCGTACCCTATTTAGCTATTGGTTTTTCCCTAAATCAATTGAACTAACTTAGGCATCGGAGGCCTTTGGCCAACACCCCCCGGGTGTGGTCCTCTTATCCAATTTATTTTGCAGGGAGAAAGAGGCGGTGAAGAAGAAAGGGGAATCTTTCAACCGAATATCTCGTGGGAGGAAATTTGCTCCCACAATTGGTGCTTTCATTGAGAGCACGAGTTATACTCAAAGCGTGCTCTAAATCCATTTTCCACACTTTTCCAATCCACCGAAGCCTTCCAAACAACCATGGTTGGAAGCAAGAAGACGAGAGGCAAAACCACCGCGATGGCTCGATCCGTGACGGCCCAAAGCCACTCCACCCACGGTCCCGCGATCGACATGGTGGCACCACCACCTCTCACCACCGTGCCACCCACCGGACTTGCAGTTGAGACCACCGTGCCGACCACCGCCGTTGCCATATCAACCTAAGGCCCTGTGGCCAGATCTAGCCACTTTCATGGCGCCACCGCCGAGCATGGTGGAAACTCCCATCAAGGTGGACTCATTACCACATCCGACTTAGGCCCGATCTTGGAGCAACTTCAAGCATTCCCTCCGTTGCCTCCGCGCTCGACGCACGCTCCCGCGTACACCTCCCATGAAACCCCAGCCCGTATGCAGTTGGGCTCCACACACTTCTCTCCTCCCGATCCATGAAGTCAAGCAGACCTTAATCAAAGAGTCGACCAGCTAGCTCAAAAAGTTGACCAGCTCCTCAACCATATAAGCTTAGCTCAAAACCTTGGCCTTGGACCACTGGGCGAAGAGAGAAGGATGGACGAACGCACCGATAGGCAGCTCGATGGGTACCAAGCAGGTCGAGTAGGAGCAAGCAGACAAGGAGAGGGACAACAACGTGATCAGCTTGCCAACATGTCACAAGCATCCACAAGCCCCACTCAGAGCAACGTGCGTGAAAGGCTAGGCCCACGACTTGACATTCACGCCGGACTGGGCCCATAGGGAAATGTTCTTCAAAGGTTAGGCTCCCAGGGATGTCAACCTGACACCCATCGCAATGTGGATAGTGAAGAAAGACGCTTTGCTGACCACTCACAGAGGAACATTCATGAAAGGCTACGCTCCCAGGGACGTCAACCTGACAAACCTTCGTAATGTGGATCACGAGGAAAGGCGCTCCGTTGCTCAGTCTCGAAGAGTCGATTCTCATTGACAAGGTACAGAAAACCCTTCGCAGGCGCAGTCCACCAATACGCCGCCCAGGCAACACAGCCGAGAAAATCGAATCTTGCAAGTCAATGAGGAAGTTGATCAGCGTCGCCTAAATCGCAAGGGTCGCCAACGTAACCAACTAGCAATGTGTGCGGAAGACGTTGAGAAGCTTGTGAATGACCAACTACGAGACTTGAAAGCCGGCGAGAACTTTGAAGATGCCCTACGCAAGGAGATGGACCAAGCGAACTCCTCACCTTTCACTGTCGAAATTGAGCAGGCGGCTCCTTCGAAGCGATTCTCGACGCCTTCGTTTACGCCCTTCAATGGAGACTCCGATCCCGAGAGCCACCTAAACACTTCAAAAGTGTCATGATCCTCCACAAGGCCGACGACGCATTGATGTGCAAGGTGTTTGTGATGACCCTGCGGGGAGCAGCTCAGGATTGATTCCACACCCTACCATCCGGGTCGATCAGCAGCTTCAAGGAGCTGGCATACGTCTTCGCCAAAGAATACACATCTTACCAGACAATCAAGAAGAACCCCGACCACTTGTTCAACATACGCAAGAAGTCCGATGAATCCCTTCGAGACTACATCAGAGATTCAAAGCAGAAAAGGCCAACATCGTAGGATGTGACGACTAGATCGCGTCCTCTGCTTTCAAGAAAGGCCTTCCAGCTGAACACGACGTATACCGCGAGCTGACTATCGCTTCCAGCCAGACTCTAGCAGAGGTCCTCGCAACCGTGGAACGCTATGCGCTCTGGGATGATGATCGAATCGCCGCGAAAGGTCTACTAAGCAGAAAGATCAACCAACCAAGCGGGCAGACCAAAAGAACAACGGGTTTTGGCAACAGGAACAAGGACAAGCGCAGGTCGCACCCAAAAGAGGACGCTACGACAGGAGAAAATTACACCAAGTTCTCCATCACCATACACCAAATCTTAGCCCAAGTGAAGGACAAGTGGGATGACGAGTGCGAAGTAGCTTTTCAAAACTTGAAAACATACCTCACTTCACCTCCCCTACTCTCAAAACCGATACCAGGCGAAGACTTGTACATCTACCTAGCGGTGTCTGACTCAGCTGTCAGCTTAGCTCTCATCCGAGAAGAGCTGGGGGCACAACATCCTGTATTCTACACTTCAAAAGCTCTCCTCGGAGCAGAGATTCGCTATCTAAAAATGGAGAAGCTCATTTTTTCGCTTGCACGGAATTCAATGCAAGAAGGGCCGTCCAACAAATCATGGATCGTGACGTAACTGCCAACGAGCCTCCATAAAAAGTCATACGGATCAGCATGATCTTGACTCTAAGAGCCCGAGCTGACCACCGGGGAGCAGCAGAGAAGGATCAAGCAAGCGACTTTTGTCTCCCAAGCTGTCACCAGCTACCTAGTCATGGAAAACGATCCTGGCATCATCTTTTAAGAGAAGGAAATTCCAAGACAATGGAATGCCCATCATCCTGGAGGTACTATCCACGAAGCTCCTCGCCTATCAGCTCGGCACCAAGCAGGCGGCCAAGCCTCCCTCACCTCAATTGAAGACAAGTTACTTTTGATGCTACCCGTGCAACTCATCTCTTTTGTTCAATAAAGAAATGAAGTCACGCATACATCAATACAAGTTCAAGCTTCTCTCTAATGGAGTGTTCACAATGCAATCGTCACGTCTCCGACGTAGGCCAAACCGGCCACTATCATCGACACGTCTCCGGACGTAGGCCAAACGGGCCGCACTGATCGACACGTCTCCCGACATAGGCCAAACGGGCCACTCTCATCGACACGTCTCCCGACGTAGGCCAAACGGGCCACTATCATCGACACGTCTCCGGACGTAGGCCAAATGGGCCGCACTGATCGACACGTCTCTGGACGTAGGCCAAACGGGCCGCTCTCATTGACACGTCTCCCGACGTAGGCCAAACGGGCCACACTCATCGACACGTCTCTGGACGTAGGCCAAACGGGCCACTCTTAACGACACGTCTCCGGACGTAGGCCAAACGGGCCACTCTTAACGACACGTCTCCGGACGTAGGCCAAACGGGCCACTCTCATCGACACGTCTCCGGACGTAGGCCAAACGGGCCACTCTCATCGACACGTCTCCGGACGTAGGCCAAACGGGCCACTCTCATCGACACGTCTCCGTACGTAGGCCAAACGGGCCACTCTCAACGACACGTCTCCGGACGTAGGCCAAACGGGCCACACTCATCGACACGTCTCCGGACGTAGGCCAAACGGGCCACTCTCATCGACACGTCTCCGGACGTAGGCCAAACGGGCCACACTCAACGACACGTCTCCGGACGTAGGCCAAACGGGCCACACTCATCGACACGTCTCCGGACGTAGGCCAACTGGCCACACTCATCGACACGTCTCCGGACGTAGGCCAAACGGGCCACTCTCATCGACACGTCTCCGGACGTAGGCCAAACGGCCACTCTCATCGACACGTCTCCGGACGTAGGCCAAACGGGCCACTCTCATCGACACGTCTCCGGACGTAGGCCAAACGGGTCACTCTCATCGACATGTCTCCGGACGTAGGCCAACGGGCACAATCATCGACACGTCTCCGGACGTAGGCCAAACGGGCCACTCTCAACAACACGTCTCCGGACGTAGGCCAAACGGGGCCACATTCATCGACACGTGATGTAGGCCAAACGGGCCACACTCATCGACACATCTCCAGAAATAGGTCAAACAGGCCACTCTCATCGACATGTCTCTGGCAGAACATTCTCGGAGTCCCTCAAGGGGGACCCTAGCACTCGTAAATCTCCGAAAGAGTCAACGATGCTAAATCAACTCCACATTTGACTACTCGTGACTCACAGCTGGATTGCGATAGTTGGGCGGATGAACACACCTCCCAGTTCGATCTCCATCCCTTGACTGGTGCAGGCGACTCGAACTTCGGAGAGGAATATTAACATCTCTTTGCTTCTCGGCAGGTGAACTAGTTCGCGAGCGGACTAATTCATGGAGCAGATCACGGTTTCCAAGCTTGTTAGCAGGAGGCTTGAGCAGAACGTCCCGAGTGTCTCGCATAGCGCCAACCTTCTTGTTGTCAACACCCAGGAGGGAGACTGGCAAAACACTTCTCCTGCCCAACTAGCAGATCATCAGAGTCTGGACGATTCTACTCTCATCTCTCAACATCCTGGGCTGGGGGCTGATCACCAACTTCCTCCACTCAGGAGCCCAAATCCAGAAGAAAGCCCAGTTACAGCTGGACAACCCAACAGATGATTTACATCTCCTACATGCCACCACGCGCCATGCAGAAGCTGGGGGGCATTTGTGGGCACCAAATTAAATCAGAACCCTAGGTCAAGTAATTCCTTCCATTTGGGGATTATTTGACCTAATTGGGAATTGCTAAACCTAATTGGGGGGTTATTCATTTAATTGGGAGTTATCCAATTAAATTGAGAAACGCCTAATTAAGTTAAACACTTATTTTATTCCTACCACATTTCCTAATGCAATGAGGAATTACCTAATCAGGTTGGAGATTACCTACCTACCACCATTAGGGATTTGATTAATTCCCTAATTAATCAAATCCCTAAATACACAACCCCACTAATCTCACCAACCACAATTAGGGATTTGATTAATTCCCTAATGATCAAATCCCTAAGTGTACCAACCTCACCTACCTCACCAACCCTCACCAAGGCCCCCTATAAATACTTGGCAACGCACAGGATGAGGTATGTCAGAATTTCTACTAAAACTCTAGAGAGCTCTTCCCTTCAACAAATCCTAGCCACCTCCTCTCTCTCTCTCTACTCTCTCTCTCTCTCTCTTTACATAAGGCTCCGGCCGCCCGGTTTTCACCACACATATATATCTCCGTACCTTATTTAGCTATTGGTTTTTTCCCTAAATCAATTGAACTAACTTAGGCATCGGAGGGCCTTTGGCCAACACCCCCCGGGTGTGGTCCTCTTATCAATTTATTTTGCAGGGAGAAAGAGGCGGTGAAGAAGAAAGGGGAATCTTTCAACCGAATTATTCTCGTGGGAGGAAATTTGCTCCCACAATCATCACATGATCTTGTAGGTGATTGTTGGAGAGGTTTGCCAAATGACCTTAGTGAAATCGAAAAAGAAAAGGTTTGCTTTTTGATATTTGAAAGTAGGCACCTTTATATTCTGACCGTTGCTCGGAACGACCCCACACAAACAACACCCAAAATAGAATTCAAAACAGATACATATTTATGGCTGTCTGAGTCTCCAATTCCTGCCACAAGACTCCTTCTTTTCTGAGTGTAGCATAACAATGTGGTGAAGAGATCTGAATGTAGCATAACAAGCATGACATGTCCATTCATGATTAGGTAATCTTTCATCATAAAATTCCTTTCTGTAGATAATAACTCGAAAACGTCATTTATGAATTTAATTTGAGATGGATGAAAATGTATACATAACTTGCTCCATACTTCTTCTTCCTCTGTTCAAAAACCAAGCTCTGCATATTCAAAATCTCAACAAATTAGAAGTCACTCTGGAGTTGGGATATTAAAAGTAGAATGCTACATGCACAACTTGTCATAACATCTCTCTTAAATTTTTTTTTAGCGTTAACAAGTAAATAAACATGCACTCACATTTTATTTGCACTTGAAAATTACAATTGTTATGGCATGGAACTAAATTGACACTTTCTTATGTCCATAAGTGAATTTATGTTGTTGCTTTCTATGCTCAACACAATGTTAAGACAAATTCTATGTGATTATGCCTCAGTTTCAATTGTCGTCTTCCCCATCCCCTATGTGCCACCGGCAGCTCCAACTAATCTTGCCCACCTTGAAATCCATTCCCCCTTCCCTCTTCACAGCCTTCCTCCATTCCCCTTTCCTCTACCCCTTCCTCCTCTCTCTACTATGGCACAGCTTACTTACACACACAAATTCCCTCGGCAACCTAAATTGAGTCCACCTTTTTCTTTTAAAATTTTTAGACATACTCAATGAACACTATAAAAAAAATTTAGACATGCTCAAAGAGAGAGAGAGAGAGAGAGAGAGAGAGAGAGAGAGATCGAGAGAGAGATGGAGAGACGGGTGAGGGCATAGAGAGAGAGAGAGACGACGAGAGAGGGAGGAGATAGAGAGCGTTGAGAGAGGGAGGGTAGCAGGAACAAATATATAATTTTTTTTTCTTTTTTAATATGTGGTATTTTTTGAGTTTTTCAACTGGGCCTACTCAATAGTTTTGTGGGTTTAGCACTTAACAACTAACAAAAAAGCCCGCGCGATGTTGCGGGTTTTGAAATTACGTAGACAAAATAAGATTATTTTATATATACATGAGATTTAATTTTGTAGCATTATGCTTAACTAAGGAAGTATAAGTGGCAAAAAAGGAAGTAATAAGATACAATAAAGTAGTTACACTTATGTTAAAATAGTAGACATGTTTGTATATACATTGAATATGCTAATAGTGGGAAGCAGCTATTAAAATAGCAAATTTGGATAGTTTTGAGTAGCATGTTTTTTCTTTGTCATGTGTCGAAGAGATATAAAATGCTATGAAATGATTAAAATCAATTGAGGTAAAATCACTATAATATTGAATTTTGAATAGGCAACAGCATTGAAGGCATTTTCATATTCCAGACTGAATGACACCACAAACATGTTTATACTCTCTTGTTTTTTTCGTGTATCCAACTATCCATTTCTTAAACACGGTCAAACTATATTCGATACCAATTTGCAAAAAGCGAAAGCAACTATAATAATAAGAATACACATTGAGAGAATCTAATATTGCAACTAAAACAAAAAAAAAAAAGTATGTAGACTAAACAATTAATTGAATTTTGTGACATATTAAGGCATATATAGATATAATTTGTGGGTTAACACTCGATGCTAATTCTATTTTTTATAAAACTTTTTATCTAGAAGTAAAATACTATTTTATAAAAGGGCTACAATAAAAAATAAAAATAAAAAATAGATACTATTATATAGTTTTGACAGAACAGAAAGGAGAATAGTATAATTAAATAAATAAGCATAAGAAAAAAAAAAGATGATAAATTGGATTATTATATAAAGACATATATATTATAATGAATGATTGTTTTTCAGATATATAAAAGCATCTATGTTTAGAAAAACTATGAGAAAATGAATGACATTTATAATAACAAACTAACATAAGCAAATAATGAATCTATTAAAATTTGGAAGATTAAGAAAAAGGGTTTTCTGTAAAATAAACGATTTTATAGGCATAGATCCAAACTTGACGTTAAACATGTATTATTCTAGAACTAACATTTGTTAACAAAGAGGTATATCACTGTGTAATTCATATATGTTGAGTAAATGTAATATTTAATAGTATATAGTAAATTTATTATGACATATAGACAAAGAAAAAAAGAAGCCCACTTGTGAACCTTTCGTTAATTAACAAAAGTGAGTTTCTCTTTTGTTTTAACAATTGTTTTGAAAAGGATAAAAGGGGAAAAACAAACCCCAAAAAAATGGTTATCAAGAATTAGTCATTTGCCCATAAAGATTTCCGAAAAGTAAATTTGATTTATATTTTTTATAAATAAATAAGTGGTTTCAAATTGTATAAAAGGTTTTCAAACTTCTAACTAATTTTATGTAAGCAATTGTCAAGGTTTAGAATTTAGGTTTTTAAGAAGAAATTCTTAATTATTAGCCAAAAGTACTCAAACTGAAATTAAAATTTGTAAAAAATTAATTCACTCACTTAATACATGTACATGTATATCTTAATTTAAATAAAATTGTTTAATACTATTTTCAATATGATCAAATCCATGAAAGCAATATTTAATAGATAATTTACTAAAATATAGAATATAAAAACTTGAAAATATATTATTCAAACTGAAACAATTTTCGTTAATAGTTTTGAATTCAAATAATCAAATTGATAAAGCAAAAGTATTTAACTTTATACATCAATTAAAATCCATAGATCAAATTTAAGTAATTCGAAATATTAACAATATAGTAATTACAATAATAAGTCGTTTTTAAAGATGTATCATTTAAAGCTATCATTAAAATAACAGATAAATCAATTTGGGTAAGAAAGAGAAGATATTCTTATGCTCACTACCCACTTCTGCAAAACACATGCTCTCCTCCTATTCCTTCTTCACTGTCTTTTTCATCATCAGTTTAACCATCATCTCCTCCTCCATCTTTCTTCTTCTCCTTCTTCTCCTTCTTGCCTTAGACTCAAAACTTGTAGGCTTTAACCATGTGGAAAACAATCAAAATACTCAAACCCTAATAAGTTTCTTGGGAAAAAGGATAATTGAATGGTAAAGAACTTGTACAAATTGGTATAATGGGAAGAAACAAAAACATTAAATAATACATACATATGTATATGTGTGTGTATCTACATACATGCATTATGCATACATACTATAAAGAAAGTACATACTTAGAAATTGTTTTATATCACTGCATTATGATTACAAAGCAACGATAGTAATTTTTATTTGATCAAAATATATTTGTAGAAAGACACAGCTGTAGAAGTAAAAATTAAAATATAATATAACAATTACAGATATCTATTATTTTATCGGACAACCAACTTCGTTCCATAATGATTAAACAGTATACTTATACTAATATAAAGTGTATAATTGAGACATTTAACTTAAAATTTATAATCAACCAAGCTCACCAGATTAATTATTACGAAATATGTTCAATAAGAACATCAAGGAGAAAACATTTAAAGAGGGGAAAAAATTTAACATCAAAGCATATTCAACGTGTATCAATCCACAAAATAAATATTACTTCTAAATAACTTGTATGCAAGCACAATCGATGATGAAAATAAAATATAAAATCTTACAAAATGATTAAAATCAATTGACTAAGATGACTAATAATGTTTAATTTAAAAAAGCAATGAATTGAAGGAGTTTTTATACCTCAAAAATGACAGCAGAATCAAAGGTCTAGTCCCTTGCTTTTTGGTGTATCCAAGCTGTGAAATAAAGAAATGATTGAATTATATTTGGATTGAATGTCTAGTCTATTGTTCAATTTAACAAAAACTGGACAACGGAGTTAGAAAAGAAATTCAAATGTTTTTATATCCATTAATTATAATATACTTAAACAATGGTAGTTGTAAATTTATATTTACTATCAAAATAACAATTGTAAGAGACTTTGGTCTTATCTTTCTAAAACACAACAGTTGGCTAATTTGTTTTCATTTGTATAATTATTAAACTTGGGCTCAGGTCAATCAATCATTTTCTCATATTTTAGATCATTATCATTAATTTTCACCATTTGTTTGTTTTCAACCATAAAAGTCATCCAGCTAATTATATCACACCAGCTTCTTTACCAAAAGCCCAAGCAGCCAGTTCAATTGAAACTGGGCAATGGACTTACAAACAAACTTAAAAAACAAATTCAAATGTCTTTATGTATTTATAATAATGTTTTTATATATCTAAGAATCAATGAAAATAAAAGCATCCTTTCTTCTCTCCACTATTCTCCCTTTTGTTTTACCTGGCCTAAAATGATCCAGAAATAATTTTCTTCAAAGATATGTAATTCAGGAAAATGAACATACAGAAATGTATGATGTATTACAAATTCTGTTTTACTTTTGGTCTGATACTACATGATGCGGACATCTATGACAAACCTTTTAAGGTTTACCAAAGAAGGAGGAAACGATCAGCCCATCCAACATTATCATTATGGTTGGGGTGAAATCTTAGTTTCCATATTTCAATAGGAAAGCTTTTTTCCAGATTCCAGATTTCACTAGGATTTCAGATTTTCCAGATTTTACTAAGTTTTAGTTTCCAGTTTTTAGTAGGATTTGATTTAAGTTTCCTAGTTTATTTGGATTGGTTCCTTTATGGATTAGGATTTCTTTTAGTAAGGGATTTTTATCCTTTTATCTCTAGGTTTTAGTTTGCTATAAATACCCCCTATGTAGTTCTTTAAAAATTGAGTTGTTGAGATATAAAGAAAAGCTTATTTTCCAGAGATTGGAGACTACTTGGTGTGAAGCCAAACCCCTGGAGTGATTCCAGACCTATCCCTTTTGTTCTATTTCTGTTTTCCATTGTTTTCGCTTCTGCTAAACTACCTAAATACTCAATTCACCCATATCCTACATCACTACAACTTCAGTAATTATTACACAATTATCTCATTCTGGTATTGTTTATACAATGCCATACCAATAATACAAAGGCAAACAATATGCAGGCAACAGGATAATGTCATTAAATTTTACTCACGCAAATACCAGCACATGATTCGAGTTGATATAATCAACCAAGTTATATACAACACCAGTTTACAAAAAATCCGTTCTTAAACGACCCTTATCGAGTCTAGTTCAACATGTCAAAGAGACATTTTCAAAATCCTAGACCCAGTTTCATCAATAGCTGAAGAAAGAGCTGTAGATTTCTCTAGGCTAGCCTTTAACGATTGCTGGGTAGCTTTGAGTTTCTCAAAACTTTCAACATCAGCCATTGCAAAAAGAACTATCTATCTAATTATCTATCTATCTATCTTTCTCAGAATCCCCAACAATTAACTGAAATAACTTGTGTCACCTTTTATAGTGCACTAAGATTTTAGAAGAGTGCAGTACAAAATTTTGTCATGGTTTCTTCTAAACTACTCAAACTTACCAAATCAAATTAAGAGAATAACCATATTCAAAGCAACCCTCAGTTGCAAGATAAACACTACAATACATAAACACAACCATATGATAAAACAGGGCAATCTCAATGTATGAAACAGAGTAAATCGTTTAACATTCAGCCATGATAGTACACATACTCAGTTCATCAATTAAATCAAAAATCAATCTTACCACATATCCAAATCATAATTTCAATGGGAAAAAGTACTCTATACAGATACCATTCTCAACATTCAGCCATGGTAGTATATAAGAATTAATTCATAAATTTTCTTTAAAAAAAATTACTAAAGTTTGAAGATGTCTGGTTCATAACCATAATGAAATTTTTAATACAACACATACTCAGTTCAATTCAATCAAAAATCAATCCTACCACATATCCAAATCAATTTCAATGAAAAAACAACTCTATACAGATACTTTCTCCTCTGTTTTTCTCTCCATCAGTCATCAACATCATTAGACTTATTTTATATCTGCCTGTGTACGAATAAATAAACTCTTTTTTTCACACTGGGATTTCCAAAGTAAAATTAACATCTTGTTTGTTTATAGCAAGGACCCAATTAACATCTTACATTTCCTTAGTTCAATTTCGTTCCAAAGTTACAAATGCAGATGCATCAATAAACCGATTGCAGAAATTGAAAGCAAAATTAGAAATCGATGTCATATAAAACCCTAACCCTAAACCCAACCTCATTTTCAATCTGTTAGATCAAAGCACAGAAAAACATTGTTTGAGAGAGAGAGATGGACCTGGAGTCCTGGAGCTTGGCAGTGGACTTCTTTTCGACGCCGAGAACGATGGTGTCGGTGCCACGTACGCCGACGGCGGCGTTACCCTTGTGCATAGCTTCGAGCGCGTATTCGACTTGGAAGAGATCAGAGGCTAAGGCGAGGTTAGTAGCAGACCGAGATGAGTTTAGATGGAGATGGATTTTCGAATCGAAAAAGAAGGCGGCAAGGAAGCGGGTGAACAATGGAAAACTGATGGTCTGGGCAGATGGTTCTGTAAAGAAGTCGAAGCCTCCAGATGTAGACATCGAAGAACCAAACCTGCTCTCCCATCTTTGCCCCTGAAGCTGTCGAACCAGCCAGTTGAAATCAAACCACGCGCCTCTCAAGAAGAAACAGAATCATAGTTCGATCTGAAGGAGAGAAGGGGCAAAACAGGGAAAAACAAAAGAGTCAGCCAAGGGCAAAACCGATATTTTACTGTGCAGGGGATAAAAAGAAGCTGGTTGAACAGTTTAAAATGAAGGCATTTTCGTAAATTCACTGTGCTTGGCTACAGTGATTAGTTACATTGGATTTTAGTATATATAATTTGTTTTTCAATTTTTGTGGTTTTTTTGTGTCATAATTGTTTTTTTTTTGGGAACAAAAAGAGTGTTTTTTTTCTTTGGTTTGGTTTTTTATTTTATTTTTGTTTGCTTACAAACTACACTTGAATTAAAGGAAAAGACAAATAGAAAAAAGAAAACAGAAGCTTACCGACTAAGCAAAGAAAGATACTCAAAGTGACAAGTGTTTGACACGTATACAAAAAGACTCCGAGCAGCGAAAGAGATAAATTCCCATCTGTCTCACAAATTGTCAGAAACCCAAACAAAAAACAAAAGCAGATGAAATTGAAATCGAAATCGAAATCTTCTTCTTCCTTCTCGTGTCTGTTTATGCAACTCATCTTCTTCGTCCTCTTACCTTTCCTCGCATTCTCATCCTTCGCAGAAGAATCAAATCCCTCCCATTTCCAAAACATGGCCACTCCCGGCGGAGTCCACGAATCCCATGCCTCCGAGAACAGCCTCGAAACCGAAGACCTTGCTCGCTTCGCCGTCCAAGATCACAACAACAAGGAGCTCTTTACTTTTTTTTGCCCCTTAATTTCTTCAATATTATGCTGGAATTTCAATTAATTAGATAATTAAGAAATTAATTGAAAATTGTGCAGAATGCTCTACTTGAATTTGTGAGGGTGGTGAAGGCGAAGGAGCAAGTGGTTGCTGGCACTCTGCACCATCTGATGATCGAGGCCATCGACGCTGATAAGAAGAGCTTTACGAAGCCAAAGTTTGGGTGAAGCCTTGGATGGGGGTTTAAGGAAGTGCAGGAGTTCAAGCACGCTGGTGAGTGCGAGGAAACGCCGTCGTTTACCCCTTAAATGAAATTGAATCATTTTCAATGCCCAAAGAAGACAAACTGAAAAAAGAGACGGAAACGATCAAATGCTTATTTATAGATGATGTGATGTAACTCTTCTTATATAAATGATGCTCCTCAATAATGCTCGTTTTAAGGACAGAAAATTAACAGTGTCAATGAAACCGCGTAGGGTCATCCGCCTTACAAAAGCAATTGGGTTCTTGTTTTATTTTTATTTTTTATTTTTTGGTAACAGAAGTATCTGGGAGTAATGATCTCAGTCGAAGACTCCAAGTTGTTTGCAATTGGACCTATATTTCCATTTCACTAGAATTTTGCGTTATGTTGTATCCTTTCCCTTCCCTGAACTCCAGACTCTCCGTTTATCATTCCCAATGAGAACTACCCCAACTTGACCCAATTTGGCTTTGTGTATTTTAAAATTTCAAGCTAACTGCAGCTTTTAATGGAAGCCCTTCTTTCACCTGTTAATTCTTAGTGAATAACTAACGTCCAGAAGTCGAGTCATTTATAGCAGGGGGTCCAGAAGTCGAGTCATTTATAGCAGGGGATAGATCATAGCTTTGGTGTTTGGCCCCCTAAGCAAACAGTATTCTGAAGGGTATAATGCACAGATACACAAAATTGCAACACCCCATTATCCATCAAATCTTTCCAATTAACTAATTTTTGGTCTACTTGTCTCTGTCTTCCAAAAAAATATAAGGAAAGTATATGTATTCAAAACATGAGAAGGAAAAATAAAATAGGGTACTTCTTTGCTTTGTTCATTTTGTTCTTCTTTTATGTGTGATGACATAAATCCAATGTCTTACCTCTTTTACAAAGAGATTTAATAAAACAAAATAAATATATTTATTGGAAAAGCCTACGTCAATGAAATGAGTTTTTTTATATATATTTATTTTATAGTAAGAGCTTTGAAAACTTATGTATTGATGGACACATATATATATTGAATATGTATGTTGCATTATTAAACGGAAATTGTGTCATCACAAATGACCCTCCGTTGTTTGTTTATGTTATTCTTGGATTGCTTAAACTCTGGTTAAACAATAATTTGACTTTAATATAAAAAATGAGAGAAGGAAAATATATATCAATGCTTGCTTAGCATAAACGCATCAAATAATATATTGATGGAAGGTAGCTTTATGTCGAGTCTGTCGACCCATCCTCATATCGAGTTTGTTACACAAGCATTTGTTTTTTCGCTATATATAAGTATTTGGTAGGAATAATATCATCCGAAGACTCGCAAGTCAAATGAAATTGAGAGTTACCTAATCTCAACACCCGTCAAAACTTGTTACGAAATTGAACAAGAATTTCCAAAACCCACAATACTTGGTCCAAATCCTTTGCAAAGAATCGAAACATGGTTGGAGCTTTGGTTTTTTTTTTTTTCACGGGAGAATATTCGCATGTAGATTCTTAGGGTTTAGGGTCTAGTGCTGAAGCAGAGTATCGAGGAATGGCTCACGGAGTTTGTGAATGACTATGGATCAAAAGACTATTTACAGAATTGGGTAGAAAAGCCAATGAAGTTACATTGTGATAACAAGTCAGCCATTGATATTGCATATAATCCAATTCAACATGATCGAATCAAACATGTTGAGGTGGATAGACATAATCTAAAAATGTACCAAATTATTTTTCTATTACATTTTTGGTTTCATGTATGCTCATGAGTTACCATATACTATGTTGCACGGACACGGGTACGGCGACACAGGAACCCGACACGGCGACACGGCGACACGGAAAATCTCAAAAAAGTAGGACACGGCGACACGGCGACACCGAAAATCTTAAAATAATAATTAATTCTCAATATTTCAATGTCACATAATTCCATAAAACAAAATAAATAACTCATGTTCATCATCCATATATATAATTAATACACCAAAAATAAAACATAAATGATCTAACTCTCAATCTTCTTCAATTGATTGAGCATGAGAGGAATCCCCACTAGAGTTAGCTTAGAGTAACTCATCTTTCCCTAAAAAAATTCAGCATGGTTCAACTTCACATTCATTATGTCTAATACCCAATTAACAAACCGAATTCAAATATACTGAACTAAATTAAAAATTAAAACATAAGAAAAGAAAATAGAGATAGAGAACATAAATAAAAGTTTGAAAACAAAGGGAAAAAAAATGAAGATACTTACCTTTGCAAAAGCTGGCGAAGAGGAGGAGCTGCGTAGGAGAAGAGCTGCTGCGTATTGAACTGAAGGCTGAAAATTTGAGTGAGATGATATTCATTTAGGTTAAAAAAAATCTTTTTCCATTTTTAACCCATATTTAAAACTATTTCAAATCAGTCCACCAAAGTTTCAAAAATCACGTTTTGACCCCAACTTTTATTTCAAAATTTCAATATGGTCCCTGCCGTGTCTTGACCGTGTCGGAGCCGTGTCTTGACCATGTCGGCGGCGTGTCTTGACCGTGTCCCAGCCGTTGACCGTGTCGGAGGCGTGTCGGAGGCGTGTCGGCGTGTCGGCGTGTCGGACACTCCGACACTCCAGTAGTTTGGCGTGTCGGTGCAACATAGACCATATACAAAGATAAATAATAGAAGTAATTTCCTTTTGGTTACACACTACTTTGATAAATATTAAAAGATGATACTTGTTTGTACCATATCTGACCCTTCATTTATCCAGTGACACGTGGACCAGAGAAACATCCCAAGTGCCCAAGGCCTCGAACGATCGGCATCGGCTACCGATGATTGTCTCAAAGCAGCAAACGGTCGCTATAGGCCCACCAAAGCCTACAATCAGTACCCCCTATCGATTTTGCAGAATCAACCTCGAAGAACCCGCCCGAAATATCTAAAGACTCGTGTTAACCTCATAGGGCCCTCCCACGAGTCCCACATTGAAATTTAGTACTAAGAGCATGCAAGATGCCCTCTATAAATAGACCCCTTCACTACAATACGGGGTAAGACTTTTCAGCTTGACTTTTATGCTAAATATTTGTCAACAGCAAAGGCTCTTACAAACAAACTTACTTTGGCATCGAAGGGTCTTAGGCTGGTTCCCCACCGGTTCCATAGACCTAACGAGTCTCAGCTTCCTTCCATTCAGGATCAGCGTCCAAAGACAGGAAGAATCTGCATCTAACACTCAATCGATCTACCAGATCGTCCACATCACTTGTAAGTTGCACTCATCTCTATCTGTTCAGTTTTAGTTCCAACAATACTATTCATAAAATAAACAAAAAAGTAAAAAATTCTATTATAAAAGTCTTATGAAACAAGTCATTAAGCATATGTTAGGTCTACGGATTGAATAAACCCGCGCCACCTACCTTATGTATTGAAATCTGTTAAGAGCCGTAGATTCACAAAGAGATCAACGGCATTCGAGTCTGTTCCACTTGCGGACCGTTGAATTGTCGTTGTCTTGTTGTCATCCTCCACTCTCCAACAGTCCAAACCAGAGTATTATTCCTTATGCCGTGTGGGTCCCAAGAACCCACCCACACAATATGAATTAATTAATATGAATTAATTGACGAACCGTCCCCATGTGAGGGCAAAGAAGTCCTCCCAGAGAAAGACATATATATAATTTTTTGGGTCAACCAGAGAAGACATTTTTAAAAATTAATTACAGGGGTAACTATAATTTAATTTAAATTATCGTCATTGCGCAAAAAAAATTGAACACTGACAAGACAGCCAAGCAACGGTACTCTTTAAATACATAATATATAATTACAATCACAAAAGCTTTCATATTGCCTTACCTGTATTTCCAAGTTGTGCTAGCTGAGCTATCTGAGAGCAACATAAATCTTAACTCAAGTTCTCAACAGCCAAATCCTTCGCTGCATAACTTGCTTCAAATCTTAACTCAAGACCAAATCCTTTGCTAAGAATCGAAACATGGCTTTGGTTGGAGAGGCTTTTCTCTCTCTGCTTCCGTGCAGGTGCTGTGCGACAAGATTGGTTCTCGTGAGTTCAGGGACTTGTTCGGGGAAAGAAACTGCACCAGCCGCTTGTGAAGAAACTGAAGATAACGCTGTTGAGCCTCAATGCAGTGCTTAATGATGCGGAGGAGAAGCAGTTCACGAACACTTACGTTAAAGAGTGGCTTGATGAGCTTCAAGATGCTGTCTTTGATGCGGATGACCTTCTGGATGAGATCAATGCTGAAGTTCTGCGATGCAAGGGGAAGCTGAATTTCAAACTGTCACAAATCAGGTGTTGAACTTCTTCTCTACTTCTCTTAATCTTTTTATCAAGGCATGAATGGTAGGATTCAAGAGTTGCTTGAAAGATTAGAACACCTAGCAAAACAAAAGGATGTGCTTGGCCTGAGAGAAGGTGTTGTTGGGGGAAAGGTTCCAAAGAACTCCAACAACTTCCTTGGTGGATGAATCTTGTGTGTATGGTAGGGATGGAGATAAAGAAAAGCTGATGAAACTGTTGTTATCTGATGAAGCAAGCGACAAGGATGTCTCCGTCATCACCATAGTGGGAATGGGCGGCATTGGCAAGACAACCCTCGCTCAGCTCCTTTATAATGATGACAAAGTGAAAGAGCATTTTAATCTTAGAACTGGGCTATGTTTCGGAAGATTTTGATGTTACTAGGGTAACTAAACCTACTTGAGTCAGTCAGTTCAAAAGCTTACGATAATAAAGACCTGAGTTTTCTTCAAGTTGAGCTAGGACAACAAATAAAGGGCAAGAAATTTCTGTTTTGTTGGATGATCTTTGGAATGAGAATTATCAGGATTTGAGTCTCTTGCAACGTCCTTTTGCATCCGGGGCAAGGGGAAGTTGGGTCATCGTGACAACACGTAACGAAAGTGTTGCAGCTCGCATGCGCACCGTTCCGATTCACTTTTTGGAAAAGCTGTCCGATGAGGATTGCTGGTTGTTACTTTCAAAACACGCCTTTGAAAATGGAAACTTGAGTGCACATCTACACCTGCAAGAAGTTGGTAAGAAAATTGCCCTGAAGTGCAATGGTTTACCTTTAGCTGCAGAAACACTTGGAGGCCTCTTGCGTTTCAACACAAATTATGAGGAATGGAATAGCATACTAAATAGCAATATTTGGGAGTTCCTCCTGAAAAATGTAATACAATTCCAGCTCTAAGATTGAGTTACCATTATCTCCCAACTCATTTAAAACGATGTTTTGCTTATTGCTCAATTTTTCCGAAGGGCTATGAATTCCAAAAGGAAGATATTGTTCTACTGTGGGTGGCAGAAAGTTTAATTCCACAAGCTGAGAGTGAGAAAGAATGGAAGAGCTCACTAAGAAATACTTTGATGACTTATTGTCACGATCATTTTTTCAAAGATCAAGAAATGAGAAGTTCACAATGCATGATCTCATCAATGACTTAGCTATGTCTGTGTCAAGGGAATCCTGTTTGAGATGGGAAGGGGGAATCACATGAAGTTTTGAAAAGAGTTCGGCATTTGTCGTATGCTAGAGGGCATTTGATTGTGTGCGAAATTTGAGCCATTATATGAGGTTAAGCATTTGCGAACCTTCCTACCTCTAAGAAGAGATGGCAGTGGCATTATGTAAGTAAAAGGGTTTTACATGAGTTAGTGCCATCTCTATTGTGTTTACGGGTGCTAAAGTTGTCAAATATGATAATATTGTTGAGTTACCCAATTCTATTGGTAACCATTCATTTGCGCTACTTGGATCTCTCGAAACTGAATCAAAGAGGTTACCTTCCACAGTTTGCACTCTCTACAGTCTACAAACATTACTATTATCATATTGTTCCTCTCTAATTGAATTGCCTGCAGACATGAGAAAATTGATTAACTTGAGGCATCTTGATTGTAGTGGAACACAAATTGAAGAGATGCCGGTGCAAATGGGTAGATAAAAAGTTTGAGAACATTGACTACTTTTGTTGTGGGGAAATCTACTGGGTCGACATTGGCGAATTGGGGAGTTGTCCCATCTTGGAGGAAGAATTTCAATTTTGAAGCTTAATAATGTGGTTGATGGTAGGGATGCCTTGCAAGCAATTTGAAGAACAAAAGATCTCAAGGAGTTAGAGTTGGCATGGGGCTCCGAAGATGCCGATCATTCCGAAAAGGTGAGAGATGTACTTGACAAGCTCCAACCTTGCATGAATTTGGAGAAATTGACCGTCAAACTTTATGGTGGGACCAGCTTCCCAAACTGGTTGGGAGACTCTGCCTTCAATAAAATAAAAGTTATGCGCCTCGAAGGCTGTCATTATTGTTTTGAGTTGCCACCGCTTGGACAGCTCCTGCTCTTAAGGAACTCTTCATATGTAAGATGAAATTTCTTAGGACGTTAGGTCCTGAGTTGTATGGTCAGCCATTTCAGCCATTTCAATCGCTGGAGAGGCTGGAGTTTAAGCAGATGGCAGAGTGGGAGGAATGGGTACCAAGTGGGAGTGGAGGTCCAGACTTTCCTCGTCTCCAGAGCTAATTCTAGAAAAGTGTCCGAAGTTGAGAGGAAGCTTGCCTTGTGATCTGCCTTGCTTGAAGAAGCTTAGCGTGGAAGGGTGTGGAGTTTTACATGATCAAAGGGCCACTGCTACTACTAGTACTAGTACCAATCTCAACTACAATTCTCTTCAAGAATTGAAAATAGAAGATGGATGCCAAACAGGTCTATTATCATTACTAGAGACAAAACCCTTGTCCAACATCAATCGTCTTCAAAGTTTGACTCTCTCGAATTGTCCAACCCTGTCTTCGTTCCCTGAAGATGGCCTACCCACTTCGTTGACTTCACTTGAGATATGCTATTGTAGGAGATTAGAATTCCTACCTCATGAGATGTTGGCCAAATTAACATCGCTCGACTATTTGAGTATACAGGATAGCTGTGATTCAATGAGGTTCTTCCCCTTGGGCATTTTTCCCAAATTGAGGATACTTAAGTTTTGCAAGTGTGAGAATCTGGAATCGCTTTGCTTGATTGAAGAAGAAGGAGCGGTTGAGAATCTAAGTCATCTCAATCAATTAAATATCTTCGGGTGTCCAAATCTGGTGTGTTTTCCGCAGGGAGGATTGCCCACTCCCAACCTGACTCGATTGGCGCTCAGCAGATGCAATAAGTTAAAGTCATTACCTAAACGCATTCACACCCTCATAGCCCTTCAATATTTGTATATAATTAATCTTCCAAATCTGGAGTCAATTGCAGAAGATGGGGGTTTGCCCCCAACCTCCGATATTTTAACATTAATAATTGTGAGAGACTGAGGGCTTCATCTTCATCAGTGGGAGACTGCTGTAACTGGGGTTTGCGAGCACTTGTCTCCCTTGAACGATTTACAATTGGTGGCAGGGGAAGTGATGAAATCTTGGAGACGTTGCTCAAGCAACAGCTGCTCCCTACCACTCTTCGCATTCTCAGGATCGAGGGAATTCCAACTCTGAAATCTTTGGATGGAAATGGACTTGCACACCTTACTTCTCTTCAAGAACTATTTATTACTATGTGTGACAGTCTGGAATTCCTTCCATTAGAGGCACTTCAACACCTCACTTCTCTTCAAACTCTAGCTATTGATGGGTGTGACAATATTCAATTCCTGCCAGAAGAGGGTCTGCCGCCATCTCTTTCTTATCTGAGCATCTCCAATTGCTCTGCCCTGAAGAAAAGGTATGAGAATAAGACGGGACAAGATCATTGGGCCAAGATTCCTTGCATCCGGATAAATGGTGAAGTCATCATATGATGATATGACCTCTCTCTCACATAGAGACAAACAAACTGAGGTCGGGTATGTACTTCAAATAACTGCTTTAACTGCTTTTCTTCTAATTCAATACAAAACTGAAATTCACTATCCAAATTGTCAAATGCAGAGTAGTTTTATTTCTATCTTCCTCCAAATGGGGAGGTCAATATATATACACATTACAAAGTGAAAGTGCTCCATAATAATATGGAGATAAAGATAAACTAGTTGCCTAAATCATTCCTAACACATGCTAACTGTCTTCCATAAAACAATATTCTCTAAACATGACAACGTGCCCACATGTGTTGACTATACAACCATATTTTCCAGCTCATGCCAACACTTCCCCTCAAGTTGGTGCATAGATGTCCCGCATGCCCAACTTGTCCAGTGAGTTGGAAAACGCAGTGGTGGAAACAGCATGGGTCAAGATATCAGCTAATTGGTCTTCTGTCTTCACAAATGGCACATCAATAATATGAGCTTCCAGCTTTTCTTTAATAAAGTGTCTATCCACTTCCACATGCTTGGTACGGTCATGTTGCACATGGTTGTGAGCAATAGCAATGGCAGTTTTATTATCACAGTACAATGACATAGCAACTCTAGGCTTGTAACCTAAATCTTTCATCACATTCTTGACCCACAACAATTCACAAATACCTTGGGCCATCGCCCTGTATTCAGCTTCAGCACTCGAACGAGACACAACCTTTTGTTTCTTACTTCTCCAAGTAACCAGATTTCCACAACAAAAGTAAAGTAGCCAGAGGTAGAACGCCTGTTAGTATTATCACCTGCCTAATCAGCATCAGTATATCCTTCAATAGTTAAAGGATTCATTCTTGGTAAATATAATACCCTTTACAGGAGTACTCTTCAAGTATCGTAGAATCCTGTTGACAGCATCCATATGTCTTTCACTAGGAGCATGCATGAACTGACTAACAACACTTACAGCATAAGCAATATCGGGTCTAGTATGAGAGAGATAAATTAATCTACCCACCAGTCGTTGATATCTTTCCTTGTTGGTGGGAACATCACCAGGATTTTCTTGTAACTTATGATTTTGTTCAATTGGAGTGTCAGCTGGTTTGCACCCAAGTATACCTGTGTCAGTTAAGAGATCTAAAACATATTTCCTTTGGGAAAGAAATATGCCCTGGTCTGATCTGGCCACTTCTATCCCAAGAAAATACTTCAAGTCCCCCAACTCTTTCATCTCAAACTCACTTAACAAATATTTCTTCAATTTATCAATTTCATCATCATCACTTCCAGTCAATATCATATCATCCACGTAAATAATTAAAGCAGTTACCTTATCTTTCTTATGCTTCAGAAATAATGTGTGATATGAGTTACTCTGTTTGTACCCAAACTTCCTCATTGATAGTGCAAATCTTCCAAACCAACATCAAGGAGACTGTTTTAATCCATATAATGCCCTTTTTAACTTGCATACCATTCCTGTCCTTTCTAGAACACCTGGTGGAAGATCCATGTAGTTTCCAACACTTATCAATAGTATGGTTTTTACCACAATAAGTACATTTGTGCTCATCTTTAGTAGAAGACGATCCATTGTGCTTGACAGAGGACTGTAACAGTGCAGAGGATCTCTCAATGACTGGTTTTGAAGCAGAAGCTGATTTAGGTGGGTGTGCAAAAAGTACGATCTGGTCCTTGGAATCCCTTGCGTGCAGCCATGGCACTTCCACTAATCTCTCTTCACTCCACATGGTTTTAGTTGGACATCTTCTTCACAAATCATAGCATAAGTTTCT
>BJCG01002160.1:0-64362 GCA_005406145.1 Prunus yedoensis
GCCCATGACGTTGAGATGCTCTTTCGCCAGAGTATCACGATCGAAGGCATTGTATTGTTTCTGACATGGTTGATTATACCCACAATTCCCTCAAACCATCCAATTAGAGGACGACCAAGACCCAGAAATCACCTCCTTCACATGATCATCCAAACCCAACTCATCAAGCTCTCCAAGAATCTTTCTCCTATCTCTGCTGCTGCACACTTCTCTTGCTCCTCCTCCTCCTCCTGCTACTCTTTTCCTTCTCTGTTGACCTTGGACTTGGAGAATAATAATATTCCACCACTTCCATATCAAGCTTCAAACTTTCCGTTCTTCACATTTTGGGCATAATGGAACTGACATTTGAGCCTCTGGTGGGGAGTTTTTCTGCTGATTTTGAGCAATTAGTGACATGGGTTTGGAGCACTCTTCCTTGACAGGTTCTTCAACAGGCTCAATTGGACCCAAAATTGTAGCTCTTGAAGAGAAGAAGACATTGCTGAAAAACCAGAGAGAGTCCATGGTCTCCTCCATGACCCGTGAACCGTCCATGAAGAAGAACAACAACACTGGGTCAAGGAAGGAGCAGACTGCAGAGCTTTGTACTTGGCGACTGCAGCTTCTATTTGGAAGGATCCTCCCTCGTGAGTCTTTTCGGCAAAGCAAATATTCTCTCATTCTATGTCATATCATATTACTAAACTAGCCTTCCACACCTGTGAGATTCTGTGAAGAATCTTAAGGGTAATTCGGTCCGGTAACAAAAAAACAATGGGCAGTAGACAGTGGGCGGTGGTTTACGTTGGGATTCTGCGACGGGCCCAGTCAATTAGGCCTAAACGTTACCCAACGGTCCAAAAATAACGTGAAAGCGATATGATTACTTTATATAATTTAATTTCGACGATTTCTTTTTGGGAAAATCTAAAATACCAAAGTGTATTGGAACTTACCTTCAGAATGATTTGCGTTTTTTACATTCTATTGAGGAATAAAGTCATTGGCCTTTGGCCTTTAATCAAAAAAAAAAAAAAGGTGATGCCTCATTAATAATTAATTGCGTACAATTAATCAATTAGACAATTGCTTTGCTATGGAGTTTATTTGTGTTTACCTCTTTTAATGAGCTAGCTCCTCAAAATCTGTCATGTGTACGAGTGTAAGCACGATACCTTTTTTTGAAAAATCGATACTTTAATTGCTATGTAGAAGGAGGAGATCGACCTTGAGCTTAAAGAAAGGATTACACTATATTTGTCAATTAGTCTCTCAAGTAGACCTGTACACGGGTTGGATTCGGATTGGATATACCTCAATCCAAATTTGAATTCATTTATGATCGGATTATCATATTCGAATCGTATTCAAACTATCGAATTGCACCTATCAATTCATATCCGTTGCGCATCGGATTCATATTATCGGATTGTTTTTTGAGATGTACAAAAAATCAAAATTTCATTAGAAGCCTTGTTCTTTTTTATATTTATCTACTTTTTTATATATCAAATTTTGATATTTTATCATAAAAATTAGTTCTAAGTGTAATCTTAGTGCATCATTTACACATATAAAATATTAATATAAAGCATAGAAAAATGAAATTATACTTCATACTAAGTCGAATCGGATTACCTATACTCCATATTCGAATCCATTTAAATCGGATTATCGATTCAAATTGTAATTATTATTAGATTGAGAAGTTCAATCCATCTCCAATTAATTACATAGAATTCAAATCGAATTCGGATCAAAATCCGATCCATTAACATATCTACTCTTAAGCAATGAAACTCTGTGTGGATTTTGTCTTTCCTTCCCAGTCTTGTGGTGTGCAACCCATAAATGACATTGTTTGCCTCACTTCCAAATAGGCAAAAAGACTTACATGTAATGGGGATAACACTATTTTGTTATTTCCGACTAATAACATAATGACACGTGGAAAACTTATCTAAGTGTCATTGCATTATTGACTTAGGATAACAAAAAATGTATCCTCGTTAATGAGAGTTTCTCTCCCAAATAAGCCAAGCAATAACATTACGTCATCACAGCTCGCTAGTTGTTTCACATGGCATTAGCTCATTGACATTGTCATACTAAATCCACCAAGAAGTTAATTGATAACTCAGCCCACGTGAACGTATCATACATGTTTTTGGTAAAGTTTTTATTTTATAAATGACTGAGAGTTATGCTATATTTTGGATTGGGATTGACCCTGATTATCAAGTTAAATTAAACGATAACTATATGTTTTGAGGAACTTTCCTATTGAGGTGGACGATATCATACTAAATTCACACACTACACAAATACTAAGACTCGAATCCAAGATCTTTCTTAAGAGAGAAATGGATCCAAACCACTACACTAATGAGAGAAACGATAACATACTAAACTCACACACTACACGAATATTAGGACTCGAATCCAATATCTTTCTTGAAACCACTACACTGGTGAGCCTTTGCAAACAACAACAATATTAACAACGGTGCTTAAGATATGGATGAGCAGAAGTATTAATGTTTCATGAGAACTTGATAGGTCAGAAAGTTCAAAGCTACTTTTCTTCCCCCACTAACCAGGAAAGCTTCAATTTTGAATAACATCCCTCAAGTTGGTTAAAATATATGTTTTTTTATGAATCAGAATGCAGAGCAAAGAACAAGTATTCATAAGCTGATCATGAAAAAAATTCTACCTTTATTTACATTTACAAGATTGTAGAACAATAGTGATTGACCTGAATCTTCTGTATAAAGAACCGAAAGAGAAACTGAATCAAAACCCAAAAAGAAAAAAGGAAAATAAATCTTAGAAGCAGAGTATTCGTCATCTAACTGTGGAAGCAACTGTGTGAGCCCACCATCTGAGATTGTCTTTCATGTCAATTTCATTGCCCAACGCAGGAAACCTCCAATTCATCAATGGCTTCTCTCTTTCTTTGATACCTCACCTTCCAAGCTTCAGAAAGGTAAGGCCTTGGAATTGTAGACTCGTCAAAGACCTCATCTTGGCCGTACTTCTTCCCCAATCTTTGCAGCCCAGGAATGATCGAAGCCAAGTTTGAATCTTCTTTGTCTTCCTCTGAGAAAACAAAACCAAGATCCATAAACCCTTTTAGCTCTTCAATTGAAGGTCTGTCAAAGCTCTTGCTCTCACCCTTCTTCTTCTTCCTCCTCCGTCTTGTAATCTTCTTTTGCGACTCTTCGAATGTATCTGTATTGGGGTTTCAACTCTGTGGCTTCTTGCCAGAAAGAATGGTGGAGAGCTTTGGTCTGTGGAGGACTGAGTCTGGTGAGGAGAGGAGCTGAAGTTGAAGCTTGTTTTGGAGCTCAATTCGTCGCTCATGGACTTGGTACGGATGAGGGTCGGGATGCGTAAAAGCTCTGGTTTTGATGGTGGTTCTTCAATTTCAAGAACTGGGTCTGCTCCAATCCTTGATGGGTTTGATGAATTTGGTTCCTTTTCGAAGATTCCGAGCTGAAACCAGTAAGAATCATAGAGCTCCATTACTTCATCTGCTTCCATCAATGGCGTCGTGGCGGCTAAAGAAATCAGGAACCAATTTTCGTTTGCGTTTGTGGTGCAAGTATTTGCCGTGGATGGCTTTATAGATGCGTACACCTTCCTTGATTTTTACACAATGCCCTTGGTGTTTCCTAGATATTACCAAAAAAATTCCAACATGTTGTTCCACGTTTTCCATTTTAGTCTTTATTTAATAATTTTGTTTGTTTGTTTTACCTTTTAATTGCGCCGAGTAAGCAAGAAAAATCAAAAAGTGACAAGATATGAACGTGTGAAGGGATTAGGTGGCTTTAAGAAAGACAAACCAAGCCGAAGCATTAATGCGTGTGGCTAAGCTTTACATTGTGTGGAAGGAAGTTACTAGATGAACTCAGATGTGGAAACTTTGTTTGCTGATGTGAAACATGAGTGTGCATTTGTCTGCATTACAAACCACAAACACGTTTGAGATATGTACCAGTGGTGACATGTTAGATTTATCGTCTGCAGTGCCAGTGTGTGGACCTAACAATCATGAATCAGCATAGCAAATAATGATTCCTTTGCTTCAGAGTTACACAAATCTAACAGCTTTCATAAATTGGGTTCATGCTTATCTCACTTAAAAAAGTAGTTGGTCCAAGGTTTCGACGTGGACTTGCAACCTAAAAGTAGGTAAGATTTGTGTGTGCACCTCAGAATTCTCTGTGTTCTGTTTATATCTTGCATTCAAGTAGTGAGAGTGAGGGAAATCTAGATTCAAATGAAAAGAGGGCTCAGGGCTCAGGGCATCAAATTTAAATTGAACTGCACCTTTATTTCAATGGACTGTTTCACTGTAGTAAGCGCGAACCATTTGCGAACATTGGAATAATAGTACTGTTGTTTTAGAATGGTAGTGTGTGCGCTTGAAGTGGTAATGTATTAGTTCGGAAACTCAAGCTACTATTCTAAGTTGATAACAAAAATTTTACAGACTAAAACTTTCTTGTAACGGATATAGCACTGTTTTACTATCCTAAATCAATTCAATAACACATGAAAAAGTTGATAACAAAATTGTTATACCCAATATGCATGAAAGTCTCTCTGCTGGTTGGGCCTAAGAAGAAGGAAGTATGATCCTGAGCTGGAACGATTGGCAAAATCTTTTTGGGGCTCCACAATAATTGTTACGAAAGTCATAAACCTATGTGTGCACATATAGATATTTTCATGTCAACTGTTGGACATCTAACAATTTACATCTATTATTATAAACGTAGGATCTTCAACGAAAAAATGTGATCTACAATGTGATCAATATAGTATTATTCTTAAATTACGCTGAAAGTAGAAAACTAAACCCCATATCACTTGGTTTTAGTTTTCGCAACAAACAATTGTGGTTGCAAGGAGTGAAAAGTTCCGTGAGTTTTCCGTGTTTGCTCGTATTAGGAAATTGTTAGAAGTAAACTATATAAAATAGAAGTCTACGTATTACTATACATAATACATAATTAGATATGTAGCGTGTGAAGACTGAGAGAAGTCAATTAGATACCATACATAATACAATAACTAGAAAGAATATTCTCATATATGCTGAGATGAATAAATATAAGGGATGGGAACGCAGCGAGCTGACTGGGTCTGGGAGTCAACCCATATGCGTCATATGACGAGTAATTAATTCCCAGTTCCCACATGCGTATATTTCTTTCAACTAATTAAGCGATCTGCTCCACAGTTCACATGCAGTGCCCTATACTCTCCTCCTTCCTTCTTCTTCTTCTCCCTTTTTCTGTTTCCCATCCGTAATGAAAGTTAGGTATAACTAACTTCTGGTAACGAACAAAGGTTCACATTTTTCTCTAAAACAATGACTTGGAAATGAATATTAAAATGTTCCAGCGATGTGAAACAAGTTATATATATATATAATATGTATATGTATATGTATGTACTCTTGTCAACCCGTGATGATGACGACGAAGGTGGCCATCAAAGTGGTCAACCCCTGCAGTTTCATGAACCTATGTGAAACTGAATGAAAATGTGCTACAAGTTAGCTAGGTGATCAATCAAAACATGTGGTGTGCAACCAACGCTTTTTATTGCTTTTTTATTCTTGTGCATCGAGAATAATTGAAAAATAAAGTCTCTTATTAATCCCTTTATTACTGACCAGCTACGTTATATATATTTTTCATTAAGGGATATTCTCAATTCTACGAATTTTTTTCAACGATCCAAACCGTTTATTTTCAAGTCTTCATTCATAGACAAATTGAAAATCAATTAGGGCATCTAATTGAGACCAACTCCATATATATATGCATCCACCAGTCATAGTGGGACTATATAAATCCTTACCTTGGCATGTCTTCATGCATGATGAACATGGGTGGGTGGGTGGATGTGAATATTTTGCACAGCAGATGAATTGCCGGGCAAATCTCCTTTGGCAGTGAGTTAGCTAAGCTCACTCTATATACAAACTGTAACATATATATATATGCAGCCGAAGGCCAGCAAGCAGTCAACTGCCAAAGGAGTAATTGCCCAGTAATGCAGCCATGCACCTTGATTGTGACCTAACCACCTCATTTTCTTCCTTGTGGTGATTTTGTTCATGCACGGTGAACCTAGCTATATATATAATAGGTGAGATGATATTGATGAAGGAAGTGTGGCTAAAATTGCCAGCAAAATATATATATGGGATATTCTGAGCACATCCAATTTATTAGTAGCTAGTTAGATAGCAGTGAAGAATAAGTGGTCCCTGTAGCATTTGTTCATTTCCTTCTGCTCTGTTGTACTACTAAGTATATACTGCGAACATTCCTTTTTCTCTTTGGCGAAATTAAATCTGAAGGAAAAAAAAGTCACTATTAATTTCAAGAAAGAGTACCCTTAACTCTTTCCTCTTTGCATTATTTAGATTAGTAGTTTCTTCTTCAAATGTCCTTAATGTGGAAATTCATACTGAGTTTAAATTAAAATCTTGATATAGTGTATATAAATTGTTATCTGTATTATATTTTCTAAAGCTATACAAGATTAGGGTATATAAATTAAAATCTTGATATGGTGTATATAATTAGCTGGCTGCAGGTTTTTAACACTGAACATGCGATTACAAGATTTACCTCCCTCTCTCTATACTACTCTTTCAAGTTTCAAGACTAACTAACTTGCAAACTTTTCTCTATTTCATCCCGGAAGTCTCTTTAATAACAAACTGGTTTTGTAATATGTATTTGTGTATATATACATATACAGGTATACTTGTTTATAACTAACACATACGTACTTTATATATCGAATCGAATATATATCACACAAATTTTCACCAATTACATCCAGTGGTCCCGTTAACTTTGGCCTAAAAGAAAAGGAAAACAACATATACATATGTCAACTCCACTAGAAAGAAGAAAAAAATTGTGATCAGTGTTTACATAACGAATAAATGAAGATCACATTATATATGTAAAGAGTATAGCCGCTCCCATACACTATTTATTTATTTTGTTAATAAGTAGAAAAATAAAGAGCTGAGTACTGCTGTGCGGTTATACTATTTATTTTTAAAAATGGGACAAAACCGAGTACAACCGAGTACAGCCGAGCGGCTATACTATTTCGTTCAAAAAATTAAAATCGAGTATCGCCGCCCGGCTGTACTATTTCTTTCAAAAAATTAAAAACTGTATACCGAGCGGCTATACTATTTCTTAAGGGAAAAAAATAAATACGGTCGAGTAAAGCCGCGCGGCTAAACTATTTCTTTTTGAAAAATTAGGGAAAAAGGAGATTAAAAAAAGAGCCGAGTAATCGCAACACTGTTTTCTTACAATTTTCTGGGTGCAAAACAAGATGATGGGCTCGAAGAATTAAAAACCCAGCTTCGATTGAAACTGGCAATATCTAATCAATAGGGTAAATGGGTTTAGGATTTCTAACCTTTTGGATTGAACTGTACAGAAAATTGGGCGAAGTTTGAGATGTTTAAGCATTGCCAGTGGTTTCAAATATTGGAGGGTTGCAAATTTGCAAGACAACTAGGCTTGACCACTGTGATTGTCGAGTCAGATTCCAGAGAGGCGGTTTCTAGCCTCAACAGTTTGATTGCAAGAGGGCGCTGGCAACGGTTCGATTCTTCCCTGCAGATGCCCAGTTCAATCTGAAATTCTGGAAACATTTGGCATAGGGGTACCGTTGTACGACTGAAGTACTCTTTCTGCAGCAGCACGGCTATTGAATTCAATAAATCCATAACGCTTTGATTCTGTAGAGTATAGCCGCGCGGCTATAACAGAGGAGACCCGCTCTGTTTTTGTGAAAATCGTATAGCCGAACGGCTATACTCTATAAATAGAATATTTCAAACGTATAGCCGCTCGGCGGTACTCTGTAAATAGAATTCTTTAAAAAGTATAGCCGCCCACGCTGCAAGTCTTCTTCTTTTGATGGTTTTTTTTTTTCCCAACAAGTTCTTCGTTCTCCTTGCAAAGTTCTAGGTGCTGTTTCATAATATGGAGTTCTCTTTCAAGTCCTTGAATTTGGGCATTGAGACTTCTGATAATGCCAAGACAACCACGCACAGGATCATTTTTCCTTGCATTCCCTTCGTGAGAATGCTTCAAGCAGCTGCCTGTCTTTGATCAGGTGCAGCCATGGCCATGATCTTTTGGATGTTGCTCACACCAAAGATCTTATGAGCATTTTGGAACTCACTGTACCTGCTGGCTGGAAAGTAGAGGCTATTTCACAGGTCTCATCACATTTTCTCCTCTGATGCTTGCAGAAGCACAAGCATGGTTTTGAGCTGCACCCTGATCCCTATTTTCCATGATTGCTTGTTCTCTCAAGCTTCGATTTTTTTTTATTTCCTTTCAGTTGCTGCGTTGATTGGATTGGAATGGACTCTATCTCTCAATGAAAACCATCAAATGTCATTCAGCTATTGAAATCTCCACTAAGATAACAACTCTGATGCTATAAAATCTTTAAATCCTTAGAAGAAGAAACTCTCTCATAATCGTTTTTTCCATTTAAATTGAAAAAAAAATTGCAAACTCAGAAACATACGTAAATTGGACGCTATGGTAGCCACGGATAGAGACTCGAACTCGTAGTTAGGCGGCCTGGGCGGATCTGGGAGGTCTTGGGCAGATCTAGGCGGCGCCTAGGCGGGCTGGGTGGATCTGGGCGGGCTCCTAGGCGTCTGAGCAGATCTAGGCGGCGCCTAGGAGGTCTGGGCGGATCTAGGCGGCACCTAGGCGGCCTGGGCAGGGTCTAGGCTGGTCCGGGAGCCAGGGCGGGTCTTTGTGGAATGATTTGCGGAGGTGTGCGGGCTGTATTGGTGGACAAGGATCAGGTTCGTTAATGTGCTCAGATTCCTTCCTCAAATTGGCAGAAGAATGCAGTTTCTGGAAATCAATGATGACAAGAGAGCAATTTGGCTTGAAAAATCGTGTCCTTCTTATGATGTTTGCAACATGCGTCAAATGGATCAACTGAAGCTCTCCACCTCTCCATCTGTTCAGTAAGGGGAAAATTGCAGATGGTTTAGGATGAAATGAAAGCTGAAAAATGACGAAGCTGAGGCAAAAGTTCACGACTAATATAGGTAAAAGCTAAGTTCCAAGGAAGTTTTAAAACATAGCAAACAAAACACTAAATATCAGGCAAGGAAGGACCCCTTGCTCTTCCAGTTGCCTCAGATTACAACCATTAATCCAGCCAGTTCTCGGGTCAAGTGTTTCACCAATTACAGTGACATTAAAGTGCACCAGAGCCGTCTAATTTAGGAACATGTCATGTAAATCCATCTCTTTCGGGGTCGGGAATGCCCATGTTTATTTCATTCAAGGTCTGAGGATTTTCTAGATACAAAAGCAAACTATTCAAGCAGGCTCCCACTGAGCACTGACAGCCTAAATACTGATAGAATAGAAACTAAAATGCCTTAAAGCGAGATGAAAGCTCATTACAAACCAGTCCACCAGCAACTAGATGATCAAGCATCCCTGGACATATATATAATATAAGTGGGTTTCTGTTGACTTCTCTTCGCTATCCATAGAAACTTCTTCCCATCCTTCTCAACATAGCCATTCATGTGCACTCCATAAGCCTATTTCAACAAGTACACATAAAAATGTTAAAAATGAAAAGTTGCAAGAAAATCAAATGAACAACAATAAAAGAGTTATCTGGCTTCCTTCCTATGTGACCATTGAAAAAGCGACCAGACTCAATGCTACCACTGAAATCTCTAACCCTACAAAAAATCTTATATTCCTCTCTAGCCAACACTATAGCGCACACTGTGTAACCTCCAAAACCTCATTATCAAGCCCTTTCATAATATGGAGTTCTCTTTCAAGTCCTTGAATTTGGGCATTGAGACTTCTGATAATGCCAAGACAAACCACGCACAGGATCATTTTTCCTTGCATTCCCTTCCGTGAGAATGCTTCAGCCGCTGCCTGTCTTTGATCAGGTGCAGCCATGGCCATGATCTTTGGATGTTGCTCACACCAAAGATCTTACGAGCATTTTGGAACTCACTGTACCTGCTGGCTGGAAAGTATGGGGCTATTTCACAGGTCTCATCACATTTTCTCCTCTGATGCTTGCAGGAAGCACAAGCATGGTTTTGAGCTGCACCCTGATCCCTATTTTCCATGATTGCTTGTTCTTCAAGCTTCGATTTTTTTTTATTTCGTTTCGGTTGCTGCGTTGATTGGATTGGAATGGACTCTATCTCTCAATGAAAACCATCAAATATCATTCAGCTATTGAAATCTCCACTAAGATAACAACTCTGATGCTATAAAATCTTTAAATCCTTAGAAGAAACTCTCTCATAATCGTTTTTCCATTTAAATTGAAAAAAAAATTGCAAAATCAGAAACATACGTAAATTGGACGCCATGGAAGCCACGGATAGAGACTCGAACTCGTAGTTAGGCGGCCTGGGCGGAATCTGGGAGGTCTGGGCAGATCTAGGCGCGCCTAGGCGGGCTGGTTGATCTGGCGGCTCCTAGGCGGTCTGGCAGATCGTAGGCGGCGCCTGAGGTCTGGGCGGGGGATCTAGGCGGCATCTAGGCGGTCTGAGCAGATCTAGGGCGGCGCCTAGGCGGTCTGGGAGGATCTAGGCGGCACCTAGCGGCCTGGGCTGGTCTAGGCTGGTCCGGGAGCCAGGGCGGGTCGGGTCCTTTATTTTCTTTTCCAAATGAAGACAGCGGGAGACTCAGCCATGACTTGGTCTCTCTGCTTGTATTCTCTACGCTACTTCAGAATCAGAGATGGGCTTATTGTCTATTCAGTCGCTCAGATTCTTCCTTCTTAAAACTAGTTTAACCTGTGAAGAAGGATATTAATCTTCTCGCTTCAAGATTCTTCCTTCTGTTTTGCACCCAACCCAAATTTCTTCTGTTCTGTTTTAATCACCTCTATTATTCTTATGATTGCACTGTTTTGTTTTCTTCACTTGCTCTATTTTATAAATTTGTCATCTTTTTTGTTAATAATTTAATTCTTGTTTTTTATTTTGGCCAGAGGCTAATGCGAAGGAAGCTGATAAAGTAGCCAACCAGTTGCAGTCTACTTGTATATCTTCTGGTGGAGATGGAGCTGCTTCTTCAGGTAATACCTCTCTCTCTCTCTCTCTCTGGTTTGGTGGTGGCACTTCAGCACCTAAGCAAGAAGAAGTCCAAGCGTCTTCCAGGCGGGAAGTTTCAGAAAAAGGTGAGACTTCTGAAATTATTTCTTTTTTAGGATCTTTATATTACAATGATTTAAACTTGGTATTGGCTTTTCTGTAGGAGAGGCAAGAAGTTACTATTGAAAAGGTGACACGTAATAAACAGAGGTATAGCCGAGCAGCTATACTATATCGTTAAAAAATGGGAAAACCGGGTATAGCCGCGCGGCTATACTAGATCATTTTTTTAAAAAACTTAAAAAGGGTATAGCCGCGCGGCTATAATATATCTTTTAAAATTGGAGAATAAGGTATAGCCGCGCGGCTCTACTATTTCTTTAAACAAATTGGGAAACCGAGTATAGCCGACCGGCTATACTATTTATGAAAAAAAATTACAAGAGCATAGTAACGCCGCGCGGCTATATTATTTCTTTGAAAAAAATTTAAAAACCGAGTATGGACGAACGGATATACTATTTCTTAAAAAAATTATATAAAAACGAGTATAGCCGCCGGCTACACTATTTATTAAAAAATATAAAATAAAGATCCGAGTAAGGCCGCACGGCTATACGATTTTTAAAAAGTTGGAAAACCCCGAGTATAGCCGACCGGCTATACTATGTCTTTTTTTAAAAAAAATTAGAAATAACCGAGCATATCCAAGTGGCTATACTATTTCTTTTGAAAAATTAGAAAACTGTTTCTTTGAATTGCAAACAAGCATGTGAGAGATAAGCATGAGAAGACTGGGCGTCATGTGTATACATATGTGAGTATTATTCTTCGATCATTCAACACCCTCGTATGTTGGATTTTGGGATAAGCATCTTTCCAGGCAATGCCACATTATGAGTTCATATGTGAGGCATTATTGCTGTTGAATTGCAGGGGGATTTTGAAGAGGCTAATGAGAAATTCCGATCAAGGCCAAGGGGTGGCCGTAAGAGGAAGCACCTCACAAGAAGCTGAAGACGAGAATTGAGCCATGCCCTTGAAGTAAGTGATTGGACATATCCACTACGTACGCTAACCTACTGAGAAAAATAATAATAAATAAAATAGATATTTATAAATAAACCCAATCCTAGACATGTATTTATAAAAAAACCCAACCACTATTTAATACATAGAAAACACACCCAAAATCAACCCCATAATCAACAATTGTATATTTTTTGGGTGTGTTTATAAATGGGTTTTGAGTGTGTGTAATAATGGGTTTTGGGTGTGTTTATAAAGTGTTTGGGTGTTGGGTTTTTTTATAATTTCAGCCCCCATTTTGGGTGTTTTAGTGAAACTCCCTAAATAAAAAGACCCATTTGATTGTCAACGTTTGTTGGTGGAGGAAGTGGAAGATAAAGCCACAATTTATAAGAAGACCCTTTTGATATCGATGGAAATCCCAATAACTCCTAAGCACGATTGTAGCTAACGTGTGCAACAATCGAGCATAAATTGAAGTGATATATGATAATCAGTTGATTAAATAATAATAAAATTTTGTTATATAATTTCATCAATTCCTTTTTTTTTATTGCAGATTTAGTGTTGCTTTGATTCAATCTTTTGTTGGTTAAAATGATATTTAGCAATTTTTCGGTGGTGTACGTGATGGAACATTATGGTTACAATTTACATTTGAATGACAATTAACAGTATATCATTTGCATTTTAGTTTAAAGATTGCTAGTCTCACCCTTTATTTTATTTTTCTTACCAACCTTAATTTTTTTACCGCTATTAAATTTTGAATGTTATGTTGTAGGACGAATATCATTGTATAGGGAAGTGCAAATTTTTATCTCCACTTTCATTCTCACTTCCATTCTCCCTCCTTTTCCTCTACACTCTAACACAAAAAATGAAAACAAAAAACTAAAATGAAATGATTATCAAAAGGGCGAAGAAACTGCATGCATGGTGAACCCAAAAAAAAGGGCCCATAAAGCAATATAAGTAGTAATTTCATAAATCTTATTCTTGTTTTTAATAAGAAGTTTACATATGAAAGACTTCGTCATTTATTTTCTGCAGCAAGACACCCGCGTTGAACTAGGGAACAATAGCCGATCAATTAATTTATCTGGTTATTCTTGGAGCAACTCTCATAGCATGAATCCACGAAACCTTCCACATAGCGTTTATCTACAATCAAGCAAATAAAACAAAATTACAAAGAATATCAATAATTAAAAATATAATTTCAAACAAACATGATAAAGTCATAGAGAAAGAGTAATTAAATAGAGGAATGTAAGATCAATAATCCCATATGGTAATATATATGGATATCATTACCAGAATTGGAAGTGCTTGTGGTGGCAATGGAGTTGGCACCATTATGTGTACAATCATACACAACATTCGAAGGCCTATGTTTGCATTTGATCATGCACATGCCAAGGCATATTGGGTTCATCAGGCACTTTGTCGCACATTTTAAACCACAAGAGATAATATGGCCATTGGAACCACTTGATTTGTATTAGAGCAAGGATAGACATCCCCAACTTGATCAAGAGGATTGTCATTTGGAACCGCATTGGTACAGGAAGGATTAATGTCAGCTTGAGCTATTGAAAGCACAAGCATGCTCATCAAAACCACAGCCCTCAACACACTAGCATCCATTAATTTCTCCTCACTTTCTTTGTTTATTTTCTTGAACTCTCTTTGATTCTCGAAGTTTGTTGGGGGTGGAAGTGGAAGCTAAAGCCACAATTTATAAGGAGATGTTGTGTCTACCCAAGTGCAAGTAGTCACACGTAGTAATAATCTTGGAAGTCCAAGTATCGTATCCTCAAGGAGCAGGTAGGCAAATGTCTGCACACAAAGAAATAATCAAAAATACCAAATAAAAGTGACAAGCAAAAATGAACAAGTAATTTGATTTGATTGTTGTAGAAATTGAGTTTAAAAATGAAATATCAATAATGGAAATGCTAAGGCATCAAGGTTCAATTCTTCAAGCAAAATATGTTTCATGCTCTTTAATCCAAATTAAACTCGATTAAAATTATCATTGAGAAACTTTAACCGGCAGATAAAGAATTAAAACCAATTTACTTTTTCAATGTTATCTTTTATTAATGATTGTTCAGAAATGTAGTTGCTTAATATCTAATCTTTTAATTTAAAAGCATGCTAAGTCAGTTCTTAACAATGAGAAAATACAATTGAACTCATGAAAAGATAGTAGCACTTAACATCAATCAAAATAAAAGGATATGAAAATATTGAACAACCAAAAATAAAAGATTCAGCAATTCATACCGTATATTGGATTAAAGAACAATTCACAAACTTACTCAAAGGACATTCCCTTTAGCCTTAGCTAGAGTTCTAGCAACTCATTACAAAGGAAAACATAACTAAATTTTGAATGAAATGGATAAAGAAATCTGTCGTCTGGATGCCTTGCCAAATAAGTTGATGGGTGATTTATAGTAGTCAATGAGGTGAGTGGGAAGTTAATACATTCGTGGTAGGTAATGAAGGGTCTAAGTGAGAGATTCATTGGATTAAACATGTGATGATGGTGGAGAGTTGGTGGAAAAGAAATAACGGTGAGGTAGTGGCCGTTAAATGGCTATGAATGACATGAAATAGGCTCTTTAGCTTTAACGGTGTTGTCTTCTCGTTTCCTTCTTTATAATCACAATAATCCCACAATCAATTCTTCAATAAAATCCACCAACAATTTTCTTCACACCTGGCTTGAACTTGGACAAATGTATGTTCATCTTTTGGCTTTCCAACTTCCTACAAAAGATAAATTTACCTAATAAGTTCACCAATTAATATAGAAAATTCATGAATCCAGTTGGTGAGAATAAAATGTAACAACAAGTGAAATTATGTTTATTAAGCCAAAATTATATCATAAAGTCTCCAAAATAATATTAAAAAGATGTAATTTGAGACTCTCATCAGGAGACCTTTTGCCATCTATGGAAATCCCAATAATTCCTAAGCAAGATTGTAGCTAACATGAGCAACAAATGGAGCATAAATTGAAGTGATATACGATACTTTAGAGCATAACTATAGGTATGGTAATAAGCCAGTTTTATGTTCTTTAGATATATGTTGATCAATTGATTAGAGAACACGAATTTTGTTCTATCATTTTATCAATTTCTTTATTCTTGGTTTTCTTCCAGATTTACTGTTCCCTTGATTAAATCTTTTGTCTTGTGAAAAATGATATTTTAGCAATTTTTAAGTTTACATGATGGAGCATATTTGCCAAAATTTTGCCGAATAAACACGTATGTATTTTATTTGTATTTTTCCCTTCCGTATTTTACTAACTATGAAAGAATTTGAGAGGCTAAGATTATTTCTTACTTGTTGGAAGAAAAATGCAAGGTTGGTATCTAATTTGTCTTGATATTGGTTTTCTTGACTGCTCTGAGGTGAAGTATTTGGCATCATTGTATCATTATGAATGCTATAAAAGAAGAATATCAAAAATAATACAAGCGTACTGGTATTGCAGCTAGGAAAATATAAATTTAACAATTTTCAGGTGACCCGTATTTGGAATGTATTTAAACTTTTGCAGAGGTTTAAGTCTTTACATTTTCAGGCTTTAATTCCTGTGTTTGGTTGATAATGATGAGGCAATTAGCTGTGATACATGGACCATTGATTTAGGACTTTAATATCAATCTTCGTCTGAGTTTCCATTCATTTGGTTGTATTTGGCATGATATCCGGTGAGATCCTCATGTATCCTTCTTAGTGCTTGTGTGATAAAGATGATTGATTTCTTGATCACCCAGGTCTTCTATGTTTCCTGCTGTTCCTGAAATTCATCCCTTGTAATTGTTGAATAATTCCTCTCTTTTATACTATTTCTTTTTATAAATATAAAAAAAAAGTAGAAAAAACTAGTAGTAGCCGAGCGGCTATACTATTTATTATAAAAAATAAAAAACCGAGTAAAGCCGACCGGCTATACGTTTTATAAAAAAACAATTAGAAAACAGGGGTATAGCCGCCCGGCTATACTATTTCTTTTGAAAAATTAAAAAACGAGTATAGCCGCGCGGCTATGCTATTTGTCAAGAAAAAATAAAAAAAAAGAGCCGACTAAAGCCGTGCGGCTGTACTACGGTTTTTTAATCAAAACGGAGTCTAGCCGCGCGGCTATACTACGGTTTTTTTAATCAAAATAGTATAGCCGCGCGATATACTCGGCTTTTAGAATTTGTCTTGGCAAAGGTAATGGGTCGAGATAAGCAAATATCATGGAGCATTTTAGGAAAGTGATGCGACTGTTGACTTGAAGAACACCATACGAATCTATTTATATATGGTTAATTTACCCTTTTTTTTTCAATATCCCTAAAATACTCTAATCTACTAAGATTGCAATTCAAACTTAGATGTAAGGGAGCGGGCACGCTACCATTGCCAATTGTCAATTGATCCAACACACATGTATGATTGCTGCTATATGAGTAATGCGCAAAATTGGTCTGTCTCCAATCCACTGATTACAAGTTTGTCACAACAGCTTCTGTTTTTCCCCACGAAATTTGATCAGGAGCAATCAAAAGGTTCGTGATCGCAAGTAAATTTATAATTAACTAGAACTTACGGGCAATTATAAGAATTGGGGACAAGTCCTTGTGTGTGTGTTGATTAGTAAAGGCATGATTATGAGGGGAAATTGGGGACCAGGAAAGCATGAAAGAGATAGAGAACCTCCCAGCAAGAATTGTATGGGGCATATCCATTAGCTTCTACCATTGCATATTCAGAAGCAGGTGCGAATCTTGTGACTATAAAAGGGAAGCACATGAACTGATCATCCAAAAATCATCAATGTACTTGGATCTAGAGGAGAGCAGACAGTTTGCATGGCACGCGTGGTTGTTGAACAACAGTGCAGTCCTCCTATGGCAAGGAGAAACATTGCATTGCATACACATAAAATATCCACACATGCTTTTCTACTTTGCCAAAGGAGAATTGCCCTGCCATTCACTCCACGAAGGCTTAATCGATCATGTCGTCTTCATCAGGTCCCCAACCAAGTAACAACTTTTTCTCTCAGTACTTCTAGATCTTTGTTTTTCCAAGTTCATAATTTTGCATACATGATATACCAAAATACTCTTGAGAAATGTAGTAGAGCACCTAACATATTACTAAACAAAACAAAACATGTCGACCAAGATACTATGAGTAGCAAATATGCCAGGTGAAACATATCAAAATACTACTATCCTAATGAAGTATGGTCATGATCCTCATCATCAACATGCTCCGTCTCTGGTGTTACTAGAAAATCAGCTGGGGGTGGTACAAACCCGGGAACTATGCTCGATATCTGTTGCACAATTGTTTCTATAGATAATTCTGAGTTGCCTCCCGAGCTGTCCTCTCTGCTACCAATTGATCATCCAATTGTTGCAACCTAGTTGATGAAGCTAAGGACGGAGAAGAAGATGTTTTGGACCCATGAACTCGGCCAAATCCCAACCCGCGTTTCTACCTACCTGGCTTCTTCCCAAGTACATGCATCACAATATATATGCCCGGCATCTTGATCAGTAATTGACATCTCATCTAGAGGGGTGACCTCAGGATACTCCTTTGATAACTCTTTAAGATACTCATTCTTCTTCGCCACCATCTCATCCTTTAAAAATAAAATAAAATAAAACCATGTTGCAATGATCGTACATTGAATGGTTGAGATTGCACAATAAATATACAAACACTTACATGTTTAGCTTTGGCCGTCTCATTGGTCCATTGCTTGTTTTTCTCAGCATAGGCCTTCTCAAAAGCGTTTATCTCGTGCAAATTGAGAACCCTCCTATAATACCAAAAGAAAAAAAAATTGTTGTCAAGATTTGAAAACACGACAATCAATCTTATATAAAGATGAGTAGAAGAATAATTTCTCATTTATCATATCAGATTTCACCCCACTATCCAGAACCATGAAAAATATTCATCAAACAAAAACCATGAATATGGTCCCAAAATCAGGAAGTGTAAATGTTGCGGCAATACACAAGAATTAATTAATTATATAGTCCTTAAGGCGACCATCTTAGATTCACATCCACAATTCATACAAGAAGCATGGCATCCCACTCACAACCTCATGAACACATGGCATCAATCACTAACATAAATGAGTTTTCTCATATTCACAGCCTCAAATTCATACATGAAACACTGAGCCATAAGGAAATAAAATCACACAACTTGCTGCAAAACAGTTGCAGTTGCAATGAAGCTATTAAACTATTCATAATCCAAATGCATCATAACAATATAAATATGCTTGATTCAATGTACAAAATGCAAATAATTGGATAATGTTCATAAGTTGAAATATTACATTGTCAATCAAACATCAAATTGCCAAAAACCAATATATAAATTACCTCTGCACACTGCATCACAATGTGTGAGAATGAATAATGAACCAGCACGATGCTCCATATTCTTTTAGACCGGTTTGGCTTTATGGCTTTGATGCTCTCTATATAGTTGCAAAATTCCCTAAATTTGTCGGTGCAATCGATAATGAAATTAATATTAAGAGCAGATTTATTATTTATTAAGTAGTGCAACAATATAACTACCAAAAAATCTGCGACTGAAAGTGCTCACATAGATATTTCCATTCATGCACTATATCTCTCTTCTCAATTATCTCCAATGGTGGGTTTGGCCAAAGCCTCCTCAGGAGATGAGAAAATCTAAAAGGTGCTTATTCAACTTGTGCTTGAAATCCTAAAAACGCCTAGCCATGACTAAATCAATATAACCACGAGGACCAACAATATCCAAGTCTATATCAAAGTTGACCTGCAATTAATTACAAAAAAAGTGTAACAATTAAACATTGCATTTGGAGAAAAGTAAAAACAAATCCTTAATTTTTAACATAATTCTTGACAAATTTATTGCCGTTGGGATCATTCCTCTCGTCCGAAAATTTTCGCGGGCTCACTCACTCATTCATCAAAGTTGTGGCAGCAAAACTCATACTCCGCCGGTACTGGACAAAAGTGGATGTTTGTCGGGCAAATTTTGCCACAAAAGACTAATTTTCTTGTAGTGTACACGAAGTATATCAAATAAAATAACGACTTCAATCATGACAAAGAAAAGTGCTACATACCGTCTTTAATTATATTTTTGGAAAGACGAAAAATAATGCATTATTATTATCTTATTCTACATTAAGACTTTTGCTTACTGTTTATTGTGCTCTAATTGGAATGCAGCATGGCTTGAGTCGAAAAGCTACATCGATTAACTATTCAATTAATAACGTTGGTGGGTAACGTTGTTTGCTATTTTAATGGAGATTATATTAGTTGCGAGTATCTCACATGTAGATGAAAGTCTAGCATAACGAACTTAAAATATTAGGCTCCGTCTATTACTAATTAATTTTGGATTGAATTATTTACATTATTTTTTATGGTAAATAAGCTTCATTCAGAAATAGTTGACATTCTAAAATTGACCAATAATCTTTAAGTTTAGCTTTAAATGGGTGTACTGTCAGTAGGATTAAGATTTAAATACAAGTATTTGGTGCTTACACTTAAGCTTTTAATTAGTGTTGCAAGGAAAATCATATATAAGTGAATGGTTACTATGATGTTGTATATGTAATGTGCTATTTCCAAGCTAGTGATGTGATACGTTGTCTAAACAAAATCAATATAATTCCCACTTTTGGTTAATTAGCTTAACAAAACATATAATTAATTTATAGCTTTTCCAGTGTGGGAATCATATGTAAAACGTGAAGGGGAGAAGTGTCACCTACAGAAATGAAAGGTATTAATTCATATTGAAATATGCCTCATTTTACGAAGAAGAAAAAGGTTAACAAGAAAAACTCAAAAGACATTGAAGATCCATGGAATGTTTTCTCCTCACCCTTGTGGGAAATCTCATCCAAATGTACCATCAGCATGCATGCATCCACACATATATAATAAATATCATATGTACGTACTGCTTTGTACGGGCAGCCATACATATATATATATATGTATGTATAGGTACGTAGACTGTTACGTAATGTAATATATGGACTAAACTTAAAGTGCAATAGAGGTGCCCGAAATATCGAGATGGAAGCGACAGGAGAGGGGAGGAAATTAATTTTGGACCACGATCACATGATGGAGAAAGGGAACCTATCTATATATATAGCTAGCGCCATGAGGAATATCTAGACCCAGCATATCCTGCTGACTGCTGCCTTCAGCATATCCAATAACCTTTTATTTCTATCTATTTCTAATTTTCTTCATGTTCTTTCTGTTATTGTCTGAGAATTTACACAAGGTCAATCATTACGTACGATAGGTGTCAAGCAGAAGTGCAGAGATGTTTGCAGTAACACAATTTTGTTAATAATTCAAAATTTACCAGTGCTATATGTATTAATTAAGTTGCTGGCTTCGCATGAAAAAAGTATTATTAATATAATAATTACCTTTTAATTCACCAAGAGGTTGAGTTTGAATTAATAATTAAGGTAATTATATTAGGAAATCTAAGTCTTCTCTTTCGCCATGAAAGTTTGACCCACATATCATGCGATATAGGTCTAGCTTGATGGAGTTGTTGCAATTAGCTCCATTCCTCTGAGCCTTGTACGTGTTTGACAGGAAGAAAGGATTTGAGATGGAAAGAGAGGGAGGAAAAAGGGAAATTATTGTATAATACTATGTGGTCTTATGAATCCGCTCAAATTATATAAGAGATCCGCGTATGGATGGATCTCACTTTTAGTAGAAGAGAATTATAGTATAATACTGATCTAACTATAGTTGATATGTGGCCATGTTTACATCGTGTAATCTTTGTAGAAGTAAGATTGGACAATTAATCAGGATTTTTTTTTGTCTCCAAGAAACATATTTGAAGTAACAAGTGGTTTCGACCTAGCTAGCGATCAAGAATATATATGAACATTAAAAAGACAATCTTTAACACCGAAAACATAAATTGTATATACATGTATATTTTTGGTTGGATCCGTAACAGCAGTTTGGCATGTTAATTTTTAGCTATATGTGGTCGTCTTGAAAGGGAGATATTATAGAACAAATGATATAAAATTGGCTTTTCATATCTTGTCGAGTGGAGCGTCTCACAGCGGCCTGCCTTTGCCTGCTGAAGATTTGTGATGACGAAAACAGAAACCTGAAGAGGATAATGGGAGATCATAATCGCTAGAACAGCTGATGATATTAATATCTCATTAATTTATATAATATGTAGCCATTTCTCTCCTCTATATGGATATTGCTTTGTGTAAGTTAACCATGTCCTAATTATAGTCTGAGTATTAATTTGTAAAGGGAAAGGGGGAGGGGACCATGAGAGCAATAAAAACAGCTAGCAGAGAATTAGAGAAGGTCAGGAGAGAATGATGCCTGGCATATACCGATGGGCCTCGATAGAATATCCATATCTGATGTGCGAATCACACCCCCAGATAAAAACCATGGCATGCAATTCAACTTCCTGCAAGCAACGCAAATTCATCAAGTAGTATGCATGCATGGTGGCCAGTACTTAAAGGTAGAGATGAATAACGGGGCAATTTTCCTTTGGCAGAAATAATTATATATATGTGGTGCATTTACTCTTAAGTACCGGCACCGAATGCTTTCTGCCAAAGGAGAATTGCCCTGCCATTCAACTGCTCTACCAATGATCCATCCAAAGCAAACCACTTGGTATTCATGCACTTCGATCAGTTTCATAGTATATCTATCTAGTAAGCATCTTTGCATTTTTATTTCTCTCTATTTGTGTGCTGCTGTTAATTGATCAATTTTTTTTATTGCTTTGGCTGGGGCAGCGATGTGTTTTTTTTTTTTAACAAGCACTTGAATCTCATAGGGGGTGCAACTGTGCAAGGAAAAGTTCTTAATTAATTTGAAGTCTCATATGGAGATTAGTTTGTGTTCAAGTCTTGCGGGGGATGATGTGATACATTTCTGCAACTTCAACTTAAGAAAGTCTACTGAAGCTCGATAATTGCAACAATGCTAGACTGAAATATGGATCGATAATTGCAACAATGCTAGCTGAAATACTGAAATATTGACCCATAATTGCAATCGAATTTCTACTGAAGCTCTGCGTATGCAGCTCAAGAACCCTAACTAGTCCTGGTCTGAAAGCTATATCGATTCAACAAAAGAACAACAAATATTTTGTATGATCTTGGTACATATTAGGTTGGAATCGGGAAGTCTCTCCAGCTTTTAGGTTTTTCAGCCAAAACCCAAGGGGGGTAAAGAGAGAGATTGACACTTGTAACAATAATTTGCAATCGAATTTCTACTGAAGCTCTGCGCATGCAGCTCAAGAACCCTAACTAGTCTTGGTCTGAAAGCTATATCAATTTCAACAAAAGAACAACAAATATTTTGTATGATCTTGGTACAAATTAGGTTGGAATCGGGAAGGCTCCAGCTTTTAATTTTTTCAGCCAAAACCCAAGGGGGTAAAGAGAGGGATTGACACTTGTAACAATAATAAGTTTTGTTAATTTGTAGTCAGTGTATAAAACTGGATGTATCTGCTTGAAAGCTAGATATTTAAAAAGAAATTCTTTTGTTACAATAGATGAAACTTCACTAAAAAAATTGTGCATTTTGTTTTCAGAGGATTTCCTTTGAACTTTTATATTGTCTGACGCTTCTTTCCTTCTTCTCCTTCATACAATAACTAAAACAGTTCCTAAATGGACTACTAATTCATCCACATTGCTTAATGTTTTTGTTTAATTGAATTACGCCTAATTGTGAGCCTTCAAAATTGCAATGGCATGGCATCAAAGTTATAGAACAAATTAATGATAAAGTTTCCTACAAGTCCCCGCACGTGTGTGTATGTGTTTTTTTTTCCCTTCTTAATAATAGAAAAATGCTAACTTTATTTATTCGCAGATTTTTTTACTCCATGATGTATAATTTCAATGGCATGTCACTATCTAGTATCTTATATATTCATGATCTTGTGATACACACACACACATATATATATATAGATAACATGGACATACATGTCTAAGGACACAGTTAGAAGCTAGCTACCATGCCATTTGAGAGACTTGTTAAACAATAAATTTGAATGACTAATGAAGAAGAGATATATCTACTCAAAATCAAATTGACAACAGCATTTTCATCTGTGAAGCAAAGCTGCAGGAGAATTGCGGGGCAAATCTCCTTTGGCAGGAGGCTCAATAAGGAAATGCATGGTTCCAACACATGCATCTCATAATTGCTGCCTGCCAATAGAGAATTGCCCTGTAATGCAACTGCAGCAGCCAGCTTTCATCCACTTCTAAGTGATGCCATGGAGGCCAGTTCTATTTATACTGTCCAAGATGAGCATATACAATGGAACAATGCTTCTCTTGACTCTTGAGTGATTCAGACATATGCTTTTAATCGCTTTATATCAGATCCACTAATTCCTCTTAATTACAAAAGTTCTATATGCTAAAAGGATTATGTTCGGTCCTATGCCTAGGGCAAGGTAGGCTGCTGCCTACCCCAAAATTTTCAAAAATAAAAAATATCCATATAGAATAGGCCAACCCATGTAAAACATACAAACCTATGCCCACCCAAAAAGCAACCCACATGTATGCATAACCTAAAATTTCTCTCCTCTTTAATTATCTCTTTTTAATTATCTCCTCTTTAATTATCTTCTCTTTAATTACCTACCCCCAAATGTTAAGATTTTGTATATGACAACATTGAATCTAATATATTTTAAATAGGTTAGAAGTTATGTGTTCTAATCTATTCTAGAGTTTACTTAATTATAATTTGCTGACTTTGTTGAAATTAATTAGGTCTTTGATTTTGGAATTTTGTTGAGATGTTTGATTTGATATTGGTATTGTTGAGATGTTTTGATTTGTTGTTGGTATGTTTAATGTTTGATTAAAGGCATTAATGTTATTATGAGAATTTATTTGATTTTTTGTTGGGATGTTAGATTAAATAGGTTATCTTTTGTTATGTTGGATCACAATCCGAACCCTAAGAAAACAAACAATTTGTTGGATTTTTTTTTTAAGAAAAGGAATATATATAATACTAAACTTTTATTTATGTATAGAGATGCATTTGATGGTAAGGCTCATTATGTCCCCTTACTAGGTGTATATTTTTATGTTTATTAATGAGATTCACTCATAATCTCAAGTTTTTAATGTAAGTTTCGCCTAGTCGGATTTCAAATCCTTAATCCACCACTGATTCCACCATTTGTTATGTATTAATTTAGAGGTTAGTAATTCAGAATTTAGATTAATTACTATAGGGTTGGTGTTGCTTCGTGCCACGAACTATGGGATATATCATGATTTTTTGGATTCCTTTTGGAGTATAATCTTGATTTAGCCTATTCAAAGTATGATTAGGAGGGTTTTAATCTTTTATTTAAGTGCCTAAGTATTATGTCCCTACCTCAACCTGTAAGGTCATATATATAAAGGGTAGCTTTCACACACAGAGCATCAAATTTGAAGTTTTCTGGCTCCAATATAACAATGCTTTGATAAGGTTATCGACAAAATAGAGAAAAGATGGAAAAGGAGAAAGAGAGACAGATTTTGATGGATGCTTTAATATGGAAGATCCATATTCCACAGGCATCTTCTCCAAATCTTTTATCTCTTATGTACGTGTCAAGTAGCACTCTCCATTTCTCATGGCTGTCATCAACAGCCAGCAGATGGTCCCGAAACGAAAGTTAATTTTTGTGTGCAGAAACTCGAGGAAGGAAGCACATATGATCATATATGATCACATACGGTCACATATATATGAAATTGATATTGACCACACAAGCACTCACATATATGATGTATGTACTAAGATGTCACCCCTCCATCTGTAACATTTACAAGTATGATTTCTGTACATGAAATCCAACATGTGCATGATGGTCCAAACTCTTGGTGCAGAGCAAGACAAAACAGAGGAACCATAGAAGAACAAGTTGAAAAGTTTGAAGCCGTACTGACAAAACTCAACTTAAATTAACATCATAAACTATACCTAGAAGTTAAACGAGTTTAAAGGGTGCTGTCAGCAGTAGTAGCATTGTAGCATGGTGCTTGATTTTTTTGTTCAACTGCTTTGAATTGAACTCCAAAAGAGTTTATTTACAATTTACATGACTTGAGTATGGTGGTATCATAAATTTTCTTTTATCTTATTTCTAATTTTACTATAATAAGACGGTACGAGTTTATATCTTATTTGGAGAACAAACATTGATATGCATTGAAGCACAGAAAAGTCCTTTAAGCTGCATTTCTGTGTTTAAATATAGATACAAACATTGATATAATTTGTCCTCTCTAAGTTTTCGCCAGTCTAAATGTGTTTTAATATATATACAAAGCCTTTTTACATAAATTCAAAATGTTAATCCAGTAGCATAACTAGGCCATGTACGCTTTGCTACTCAACATGGAACCACCAGCCACCCCGACCTGAAGATCCTGATGTCCAATAATCACAGCTTCACCTTGAAGAGCCAAAGCTGCAATGATCCAGTAACCTGTGGCAAATACCTGTAATCATATGTACCAGCCGTTAACATGTATCCTAAAGAATAGCCCAAAAATTTCCAATAAACTGATTCCTTTTGGAGGATCTAAACAAGGTGCCCTGTCTCTGTCTGCCAAAATATCTGCAGAGTTGTACTTTCAAGAAATATTACATACTAGAAGAAATGAAAGTGTCTTGGTTGGAAATTAAGCAGAGATAAATTTGACAGTATAGCATTCAAAATCAAAAGAGAGCAATCTATACTAAAGAAACCACATGCAATTAACAACGAGTTCAAACTGAAGTAACAGATCTGGCAATGTGTGAGCTGGTTTCTATTCTTGTATGAGTAAGAATTTACGAGCATTAGGAGCTGTAAGGTAAACCCGTGCATATAGAAACTGCGGTAGAATTGCTGAGCAGATCTCCTTTGGCAGACTGCTAAGCCTTCCTCTCATTAGATTAGGCCACTGTGAATGCATGTAGATAGATACACAGTTTGCCAATAGGAGGCTGCTCGGTAATTCTCCTGCAGTACATCAGAGCTATGGTGTTATAATGACCAGAGGCCGTGGTATTTATACATGGAAATTCATGTAAGACAGTACATCAAGGGGTCAGGTATGCTCAAAGAACAATACCTTCAAGGCGCGCACCAACTTTATTCCCTTATCGGCAATGCATATGTACTAATCATATCATCAAGAGCAGAAATTAGATTTAATGTATTAATTTATCTGCCATAATCATATATATAATCTGGTTCTAAGACAGTGGTCCAACTTATATACTTGTCCATTCTTTGAAAAACTCATCCAACAGAACGCATCGATACGAATATATATATATATAGCGGATCCGTGGCACTATGTTTTTCACACAAGTTTTGACACAAATTTTCAACCATTCGATTAGAAAGGATTGAATGGTTGATATTATGTTCATTAATTACTTAAATTAAATCTCTAATGCCAAGTAAATTTCATTTTTATTTATTAGTTATGATAATCCCGAAAATCACTCATTATCTTTCCCCTTTTGTTTTCTTGTCATTTTCTCTCTTTTCAATTAATATCTTGTGAAACCTCACCATTACCTTTCCCTTGCCATTGTCATCTAAACCAACCGAGTGTTATTCCACGACACAGAAAATCTGTCTCAAGCTACCATATTGAAGAGAAAATAGGATTTTAATATTTAAAAGAAAAGGCCCAGATTTGCTGCAATATTTCTTCTCTACGGTTTGGTTGGTCTAACTCTGTGTTGCTCTCTCTCTCTCTCTCTCTATGTTTTTGCTAACATCTTAATGGCTTACAAGATTTAGCTTTTATTCATTATAATAACATTAAAAAATATATGGAAAAAGACAGTTTGCTTTGCAGTTCATTAAGTGTGTGTGGGTGGGGTGTTATCCCCCAGCCTTTTCTTCGAGAGTTATAATCCATGTATAACTGTAACAACCCAAAAAAAAGCAGTAAAAAAAAAAAGCAAAAAACAAAGTTAGGGATGGAGAAGAAAAAGAATCAGAAACCTGTAAAGCTTTAGAAGAAAGAGGAGGAGGATGGGAAAGTCATTAACTGAAGAATTCTAGAGGATAGAGAACGACGAAATAGGAAGATTTGAAAAACATTGATTGAGGATAGAGAAATAAGAAAGAGAAAGTCAATTAATAATTATTTTCAATGTATATTTTTTCTTAAAAAATATATAATTAGTTTAGTTAATCTTAGCCATTCAATCCATTTCAATATAATGGTTTAAAATTTTGTGTCAAAAATATAGTGCCACGGATATATATGTATGTGTGGTCATTCTATTAACGTACTTGTCCATTCTTTGAAAAAACTCATCAATAGAACACATCGATCCAAATATATATGTGGTCATTCTATTAACATAAGAAATGGTTTTCTTTTGCCTAAAGAAAATCACAAATAGAATGTGGATAAAAAAGAAGATAATGTACGTACAATAATATAGCTCAAAAGGAATATATCCATCCTATTTTCCCATGGTGGGGAATGGCTCAGCTCCTATAGACGACATGCGGGTAGTGTCGTTCTTTTACTTAACTACAATATAAGGACTCAGAAATTCATATGAAAAAAAAAAGGGGGTTCTTAGATCTAGGTCCAAAATGATTAGCTGTCATTGGGTCTAGTCCTCGTGTTTTTGGTTTTAGATGTAGGTCCTTTGACATTTATTACTTTTTTGTTGTGTCGATTTTACTCTTTAAGATAAATAAGGAAAACACATTGAAAATCTGAATTTAATGCATTATTTCCTTGAAATTGAAATCCAAATTTTGAATTTTTTTTCCTTGATAATATTCCTAATATATAGATAAAATATAATTTAATCAATAAAAAATAAAGACTCACATATTATACAAATCGATTAGACAAGCACCCACATTAAATTATGTACCTGACATACAGGTATATATGTACCTGCCTTACAGGTAAGTGTTTTTTTCTTGAGTTTTTCTTAAGCAATTTTTTTTGGAGGTTCATATTTATATACATACGTACATGTCTTCCATGTAATAGAATTTTTTTTTTTCCCCAAAGAAATTTTGTATAGATTTTTATCTCAATTGAGTTTAAAGATCCATACCAAGATATTATATGAGTTCAATTAGCTGGGCTAGAGGGTAAAACTACCTAGACTAGAGGTAATTTATGGATTTAATTACCTGGACCAGAGGTAATTTATGGGTTTAATTACCTGCATACTGCATATGAGGTGTATGCATAGGTACCTTACCTATTAATTGTTAAGATATTAAGTTTTTATGAACTCTTATTACAAATTTTGATGTCAGTATACCTTGGGAAAATTTCAGAATTCAATAAATAAATTTGCAATTAAATTCAAATCAAATATGATAATTAATATCCTACAAATCAATAACTTACCAGTTTTAGGAATTCATAATTTACCTTATTTATGTCTTAGGTGCATAATTGGAACAAAATTTTTTTAAAAAAAAAGTAAATATCAATAAATTGAAATAGGCATGTAATCTTATGTGGCGCAAAAGTCAAAGGACTTGGATCAACAACAATTTTTGCATAGATTGCACCCAAAATCTCTCATAATTGGACTTATGCCAAATTTTCTATAAAAAAAAAAGAGCATAAAATGAAAATTGGTGAAGAAAAAAAATGTAACCTTATATCATCTAGACCTCACAAACTGGACAGACTGCAGGCAATGTGTACGGGATCTAGGTTTGCAACATTTTGTATTCTTGTTCCTGTCAAATGTGGACTGTTTCGTATACTCACACATGCATGAAGTGCAGATTATAGGATGAACCATGCATTGATGGATTGAAAGGACACGAGCTTATATATAGAATGTACAAAATCAACCCACACTTTCAATATAATAAACGAAAAAATATTATCAGAACATGAAATCTTGCATTTTAGTTCCACAAATGGATCATTATAATTTGTTGTTTGGAGCTGTGATTTTAAAAAATGGACTGATGCAACTTTATTGTTGGTATTTAATGATGAACTGCTGATTATTTTCAAAACCAATCTAATATTAATGTACAACTTTCACATGCATGAGGTTCAATCATCGTGTCCGATTGCTGCTAGAAAATTTACATGGCAGAAATGGTCATTTACAAGTCTATGATTTTGATACTGTTGACTAAAGATGGCATAGCCATTCTTCTGGGAAGGAGTAACTGTTGTCTCTGGGCATATGCTGATGTCCTCAAGTACTGATATCACAAATTTCAAGTTTGAAGGAGCTTCAGCCAACTCATGACATGCAATATATCCTGCTTTGATGTATTCAAGTTTGAAGGAGCTTCTGCCAACCCATGAATGCAATTGTCTTGCTTTGAGATTCAATATAATATAATAGAGGGGATATCAAATTTTGGGGGGGCCAGGGCCACTCCAGGCCTAGGAATGGCTCTGCCACTTCTTGAGGTTGTAGCGCTCCAGAAACACAGATCATCACTGAAAAGTACTGAATAACCAACTAGATTTTGATGGGCATCAAGTAAAATTATATGAGATTAAGTTGCATACCAAAATGCACTAACTTGTGATCATATATATAGTTTCCAGAAAATATCTCTATTAATTATGAGTTAAGGCTTCAACTATACTGTTGAAATATTCAAGATGTGCTAATAAAAAAAAGTTTGTTGGAAATGTGGCTTAAAACTGTAGGAGAATCTTGAAAACTTGAGAAAGAAAATCACGCATAATACATGGTAGAACTAATATGAGGGCACAGAGCTACGCATTATGCCCGCATTAGCCATGCTTGGATTGCATCATGCAAGTGGTAACAAAGCCAAAATTAAGACTGTAGACGTCATTTACACTAACCAACTGCCAACTCCAATGGAAAAATGAAATCTGACAGAATAGTGGATTTAAAAGAAGAAGAAAAAAAATACTAACTAAAATTTACCAGTTGTGATTGCACTGGCACCGCCTTGTTCCCTAAGTAAGCAAAAGACCAGTGCAGAAGAATTGCCGAGCAAATCTCCTTTGGCATAAAGCACACTACAAGAATAATGCAAGGCTTTGCTCACTGAGGCTCAGCCGGAAGCATTTATAATTATAAGTGGCCACATGCCAGAGGAGACTTTGCCCTGTAATTGATCTAACTGCACAACCAAAGTTGAAAGTTGCAGAGAGATGCACAGGAGAGACCCTTATTTATGCTAACCCAGAGGAAGCATATCCTAAGGATCCTAAGGAACAATGCTTTCGTTTGTGTGTTGAAAAGTACAACTTTATCCATAAATCCCGTCCCACTTTTTCATGGTACAAAAAATTTAGCTGTACAGACTTCTTCATGAAGATGATTTTAAAAAAATGTGACTGTAATTAATCAACTTCTCAGTGCTAATCAGTACCCTAAATGAGAAATTAATTCTCTAATTTGTTGTTGACTCGGGTTCTTGCTTAATTTCATCAACTAATGAGTCACTGTGGTTTAACAAACATGCAGTTTTACTAGCTTGCTAGGACGTGAAACAATATAAGCCAGTCATTGTTGAAAATCTTGAAAAGAAAATATGGAAAGCATTCTAAATATATAAGAAGGAAGATTCAGAGCATGTTCTCAATCTATCTTTTTCTTCTACTTGGTAATGTCACCTTCATTGCTTTCAGGACCAGCCAAATGGACCTAACAAAAGTTGATTTTGTTCGAGAAAAAACTCGAGGCTGTATTCATGAATTAAACTCATGTGATGGATACACACACGTATATATATAGTTCTATTATTTATTTGCAGCAACATACCGATTCTTTATTTTATTTTCCGTAAAATTATATTATGATCACCAAGATCACACTCTTGGGAACTCAGACGATTACCCCAAAACCTTTATTTTGACAGTTGCATCTAAATTTCAGGAAAAATATATTAGCTAGGAAGTTTAGACTCCTCAACATGTATTAGTTTTTAGGGTTATTTGGTTTTGGCAGAAACATGTCATGATTTTAGAAAGCTGCAGCAGGATATGCCCCAGAACTCAAGTATATCCTTTAAGACAAGACAATGCCTTTCAGAAGTAAGATGAAAGCTAAAGGAGCATATATGTTTGTGTTCTCAGTGTCGATATATTCTTAATTGTTTTTTTTATTAACTCTCATAATATTCTATTCGAAACCCAATCTCTGTTAGCTGAGCTTCTTTTCTGAGAGAAGAAATTAAGTAGAGGGAGGATCTGCAAAAGTAGAAAATGATATCATATTATATGTGGAAGTTTGACACTGTCATTGACAATTGTGTGTTCTTTTTGCATCCCATTATTTCAACATATGCTTTTTCGTTGTTGCTGAATAGTACTTATTACATGCAAATAACTCAATAACCTGATTAATGCCATTAATCCAATCTTCAGCTTGTTGGACCCAAGCAAATGTTCTTTCTTAGTGGGCCTTTGATTGAGCTCTGCACTTTTAATCACCCAATTGCCACAAGTCCAATGGACTTTTAATAAATTTGGCCCACGTAAAAAACTCAAGCTCTCAACTCCCCCTAAAGCCCAAATATGAATAAATTGTTTAATGGCGGCTTTGTATAGGCTAGTGCTCTTAGATGATGTCTAATCTCTTAACTGTTGGATCAAATTTGTTAATTTTGATCCACCGGTTAAGATACGGGATGGAGTCAGAACTCGAACTTTCACTTATATGCCTGTAGAATTTCAGTCAATAAAGAAAATTTTGAACACTAAGCAGTGCTCCATTGTTCATACCATAAGCTAGGCTAGCTTTTCAGAGTACAATGCAACCGACCTGATACTTCCCACAAATTAATCAACATCTTAATTCACGTGACATAGAATTATATACTTTATTATAATCCGTTTTGAAGAAACAAACACCAAATAAGACCATGTTTTGAGACATGAATATCAATAAACAAATCTAATAGAGTCTCATATATATAAAAGTGTAAAAGAAAAGACCTAGGCTACCAACTTTTGCAGAAATTGGATGCGCTTTTGGTCATCATGTGAGTCTGGATTCCATGGACGAACAGGTAAAAAGCAAAATGCTTCACAAGAAAGCTTAGAAAATGAAAAGATAATAATGCATGAGCCATTGAGCCTCCCTCTCCCGTTATACCAGTTGAGAGTTGAGAGAGATATGTCAAGAAGAAAGGGACAAAGTAAATATAGATGTGGGATATGGGACGCCGAGCTCAAAGCTCAACACATGGACAAACAAATATCACAAAAATAAGGAGACAGCCAGACAGACAGAGATAAGGACCTAAAGAGCAGAGCAGAGCAGAGGTCGCTAGCTCATACAACAAACAAATTATGATAGCCGATAGAAAATATATCAGTCACTAGGAATGTATATATTAAGAGGGTGATTCAGAGTAGTTATACAATATTTGCAGCTACATGCATGGCATGGTAAATCCAAAGTGTCTCTTTGCCTTTTCGTTTAGTGAAGCTTTGCTTTGCCTAGTGTGTTGTGTTGTACATATGCACTCTACATTAGTTCATATGAAGAATGAGAATTTTAATATGTTGAGAGGTCGATGGACATGTCTTTTCACAGTATATGCTTGGAATTTACTAGCATGCATTGCATTCACAAAAGAATGAGATATATCAGTGCCTGTCTGTTTACAACAAACGGCTTTGAATGAAAATGGAACCCAAAAAATTCTTTTTTCTTCTTTCCTTTTGTGTATTGATTGGGGGAAGTTTACGCAGCTCACTTCTCTTCTTTTTCAGATATAAAGTATTAGGATTAGGATTTTTTTATTTTTTTTATTTTAAGTATTAGGATAAATTTTGAATTCTTGCAACCAGTATTTGTGAATCTTACACTTGGGTGGTAAATTTAAGTTTCTACTATTATTCGTTTGTGAGATTTTGAATTTAAAAGTTTGAGTTTACAACTTGTCTCATGCTTATTTTCTTTGCAATAATAAATTATTTATCATGAGTTTAAAAACGATATATGTATTTAAAAACATGTTGATATATACATGTTAAAGAATGTAAAGTCTCACATCAGAAACTTGACAAAATAAAGTACAACATATATAATGGGCGGCTAGTTCAACCACTAATAACATCGATACATTTTGTATAAATTCTCACACATATTGGACTATATAAATGACAATGTCGATATTTATAGTAGTGGGTCGTGAATCCATCCCTCTCAAACTTTAACAACATATTTAAAATGAATGGGAAGTAGAGTTAAATTGAATCATAAAGGGAATTTGGTGACCCCTGCTAAAGGAGAAAGAACGATAAAGATATAAAACAGAATTAGAAGGTGTCAGAGCATGTGACTTAGGGCCAGTGGCAAAGCAATAGCCAACCAGCTGCAGCTGCCAGCAGCACTGCTCAATAATTATATATGGATGAGCAGCTAGCATATGCAGGGAAGACAAAACGAAACCAAACGAGAGGCCCGTGAACAATTCTAGCTATAGTACTGTTGTTAATGCATGTCTTATGTCTCCAACATCCTCCTCTTTCATTGTTGACTGCCTCACTGAGTGCCCTCATGATGTGTATCTATTGTTCTGACAGATAAAATTAAAACCCACCCTCTCTCTCTCTCTCTCTCAAAACGCAAATTTTATTAGAGCACTTTCAGCGGCAAGGGGAAGCCTGGCCAGGAGAGGGCCTAGGCCTGCGTGACGGCTCCAGTGCGCAAGGGCATCGAGCAAGGTGTGGGGCCCACCAACCCGGGCAAGCCCACATGCAAATCCAGCCCAGGCAGCAAACGTAATGTTGACGTCATACTGATGTAATGCTGATGTCATAATGACGTCAACAGCTAATTAAAATAATGAAAACATATTAATAAATAAAATAAAATAAAAAGATACCTAATCATATTCTTTACTTCCCACACCAAAATCCTAAACCCTATCTAAATTAATCGTTTATGTATAAAAAATAAAAATAATTTAAAGTGGATAGTAATTGCCCTTTGCCATGGCAATGGGTGGAAACACACTTTGCCTTTGCAAAGGCTGGGACTATTTATGTGAATAGTAACAACCCTTGCCTCCCCTTACCATTTGTCATGGCAAATGAATGGAAGTGCTCTTAAGAGAAGTAGGTGAATGGGACAAGTACTGTACTGTACATATATACCGTTCTCTTTTTGGTCTCAGTTTATTTGGATTGGCATTTACTTAAGCCCCCACCTGCCTTCTGCGCACCTCCTAACTCTTTCAATCCCAACAGTGAAGAATTTTTGTCTTAATCTTCATGTTTTGGACTCTTTGGCTTTTCCTTCATTCCTTCCCACACCGTTCATTCATTTTTAAGTGTCAATTACTAGACACCCTATCCCATATAGCTTTACAATACTTCAATATTCCAATCCAACATTAGCGAATGTTTGTACCTCCTCATGTAATTCCAATCCAACTCTGAAGCTCTAAACAATGATTTTACACTTTAAAACGTTCAATCATGTCGATAAATAGAATCAAAATTATAGAAAGCTAAGTGAAAATGAGATGCTCTAGCGGTCTTGTCTAATATGTACTTTGACATGATAGATGTGAGTTGATGGCCAACTTCGAAGTCACATGCAAAACTAGAACTCGTTCTATTGATTTTGTATTTAGGATATTGCTTGCCTCCTTCCGTGTGTAATGAGATACTCTTCCTTCCTGCGAATTAGAATTTGACATATATGTAAAAAATAATTCATTAGAAGCATAAAAAGAAAAACTTATGCACACATGTCACATTGCTATTGGCAAGAATGTAGGAACTCCTATTTACATAGTAAGGAGGGAAGATTTTCCTTATATTTATTACATTCATTTCTCTTTTCTTTATTTGAACTTGGGTTATTCTTAATAAACCCTAATGTTTTTGGATTTATATCTAATTTTTATTTTTTAAACTTGGGTAACTATACAATTTGCAGAACTTTTGCCAAATCACACAAGACAAGAGAAGAAAAGCTTTGGAAATTCAAAACTCCAAGACATATACCACTAATCAACTAAAGCTCTCCTTGCTCTTCGCAAGCTATTAAAAGCCAGGGCAACCCATACAATATGCACACACCCTTCCCTATACTATATATAGAGCCCCGTGCAAAACAAGCTCCAAATCTATCTACTGTTCGTGTAAGAGTAAAACCTAAAGAGTGAGAGATAGAGGTATGGTTTTCCGGGCTGCAGAAGAGAGCACCATGCGCCGAAAGCTTCAAAATCTAAGCAGCCGTACCAGGATGAAAAATCTGTAATATTTACAACAACCCCCCCCCCCCCCCCCCCCCCCCCCCCCCCACCCCCCCCCCCCCCCCCCCCCCCCCCCCCCCCCCCCCCCCCCCCCCCCCCCCCCCCCCCCCCCCCCCCCCCCCCCCCCCCCCCCCCCCCCCCCCCCCCCCCCCCCCCCCCCCCCCCCCCCCCCCCCCCCCCCCCCCCCCCCCCCCCCCCCCCCCCCCCCCCCCCCCCCCCCCCCCCCCCCCCCCCCCCCCCCCCCCCCCCCAAAAAAAAAGAAAAAAAAACCTGCTTTTTAGTTTCTTATAGCATTATATGCTTTGTTTTCTTCTACTGCCTTGCCTAACCTTTTTAAATTGGCGGTTGTATGATTAAGGTCAAGAGAGCTCCATTCTTTCATGGAGGCTTTGGTCCAGATGTACATGTTGAAACTCAAGCTTTGAAGCAGTCCAAAGAGAGTACCTGCATCTCATGGCTCTTAAAACAGAATCCTTAAACCGAATTCAAACATTTCTCAGGTCCCCAAGTTCTCCCTCTCAACCATTTTCTTCTTTTTATTTATATATTTAGCCAGTCTATCTTCTTCTTTTTTCAGTATATAATTTAATGTATATGCATGGATTGACAGGAAGTGAAGGTAGAGAAGATTGAGGAAGGGTTTCTTGTAAGAGTGAAGTGCGAGAATGCAGGAGACACTCTGGTTTCAGTTTTGGAAGCTTTTGAAGAAATGGGTCTTACTGTTCTGCAAGCTAGAATTTCAAGCAACAATTATTTTTCCATGGAGGCCATCGCTGTAGCTGAAAACCAAAACCAAGACCAGTTGGATGTGAGAGATATCACGCAAGCAATTACTAGGGCAACCGAGATTAATGGTCATTGAAAAGAGATGCATATGAATAATGCTTTGTGGTTCCTCAAGTTGATAACTCTTAATTAGTGCTGCCGATCAATTTAATTAATATTATTGTTTGATTGATGCGTATATTTCAGTATGTAATATAATGTAATGTATTTGAGTCACTGACTTCCACTTTGAATTGAAAAAGGAAAGGTTGACCCAAAAAGAAAAGGAAGAAGAAAAAGGACATTCAAATGTGGTACGTGAAAATGAGAACAGACTTCCTTTTTTTTTTTTTTTTCTGTTTTTTCCAATTTGGAATTTCTTCTCCCTTTTTTTCTTTTGTTTGTGTGTGTCTCGTGATATGTGGCAGTGAAAAGCCAACTAAATGACCAACTAACTGTTAAGATGAGATTCCAAGTTCGAATCTTTCATTTTAAAAAAACAACTAAATACAAATAGTATACTCACGGAAATAAAATGGGCTGAACAAATAAAGTACTGTAGAACTGCACTTTTTTTTTTAATTAAATTTTTTTTTTCCAGTCTGGGCACATTATTGATCTGGAAATTTTCGGTAACCTCTGTTAAATCATGGTTGCTTTTGGCAAATTGGTTCCAAAAAAGATTTGACTTTAAAATAGTAAAAGAACAGAAGAATCTGATTGGGCCTATTCAAAATTTAGGACTAACTTGTAAGCTTGGGCCTTTGCTCGGAAAGAAGGCCGAAAGAAAGGCTTGCTGGCCTAAATTTTGAAGACTAGAGAAGTGTAGGCGGTGGTGGTCGCAGGTGGAGAATGTTCCATTGAAGGTGGTGTTGAAAGTGGTTACATATAATTAGGGTTGGCCAAGCAACTGAACTGGCTAGGTTGCAGAAAAATATGTATGCAAAATAAATGCTTTGAATGGGACATGGAGGAGACGGAGGTGTTATAGGGTATATGGTCCAGGCAGGGCTTAACTTTGGAGTTGGGTCCATGTAGTGAGTGTATTATGTATAGGTGCTTTCTGAATTTAAGTTTGGTCCATATGATATTTTATAGGTTGGTGCTACCAAGATTTAAGGTACGAACTTGTTGGCAAACTGCAAATGAGTAATATCGGCCCACCCGTAAAATAATTTATGACATATTTACTTATTAGTAATGAGTATATGGTCACGTTCGATTCCGTCTCATGTAACCCTAGAAATTGTCCAATTATCTATCAAAGCCAAAGACTGAGTGAGCTACATAACCCAGCATCTATAAAAAAAAAAAAAAGATATTTGTTGAAGACTTGTATTTCTTGTCTAGCCACCTGAGGTTTTGATTGTGTGTTTTGGCCTTTGGGGCATTCAAAGTAATACTAGCAAAGTGTCTTGTATATTTACCATAGGCTTTAGGGGCAACTTAGAATTCTGAAAGGGTTATAACTTTAGTAGTGCAAATGTATTTCTGGTGAGCCTTTGGTCTTGTAACTACCTAATCTTCATTTATATTTTATAAGTCTTTTTTTTTATTTTTATTTTTATTGGGAGAAAATAAATCTTGGGTGTCAAGCAGGGGAACAGGAAGGGCCACAACCGCTGTGATAAACCCGCTTGACATTTGATAAGTCTTTTTGGTTCTCATGCTCAGAGCTTTTCTTTTCTTGACACAATTGTGCAACCATGGCAATACATAGATTTTTTAAGATCGTGATGTCTTATTTGCTTATTATACATTATTTCTTGTAAGTAATAATATTATAGATTTTGTTGGTGTTTATTTTTCTGTCAATTTAAAGTCTCACCTTTTTACCGCAAAGGCTATCAATTTTCAATAGATTTCGTACTCTGATCCAACTTTTTCACTAGAAACAGTTCCATATCAGCACATTGGCAATGGCATGGTATCCATCAATAGAAGCTTCTTCTATAAATATATGTAACTTTAATAAGTAAAGTACGCAGCTGTTGTAATTGCCGAAGCGTCGTAATTTTTAAATTGCACACCCCATTGATAATACACAAGCAAGGCCTGCAGCTTCTTACTTACCATCAATTATTAGTTTTATTAGTTTTATCACATCACACTGATGCTGACCCGCTCGAAGGGAGAGAAACTTGCACCCGGCGCATATTCCTTCTCTCTGTATCTCTCTTCTCCTCATATCAACACCCTATATACTCGTTGTCGTTACATGCAAGTTTCTTTCCGTCACAGAGGGCCATTCGGTCAAACGTAGAATCATTTCTCAATTCTCATGAACACACAGTTCATGATCATACGGTAAGAGTTAAATTAATGTGAGTTAAGTGGGATCTGTGAATAGTTGAGAGAACATATTCTAACTACATGTGGTGTCCGAAAACAGGCTAAAGTCAACCATTTAGAATTAGGGTCCTTCCGTGGTTTGAGGAAGTAGCTCCAATATTTTTGTCCCACTAGAAGAATATAACTATTCTTATATATTTCGGTGCAATTAGATTAATTCGCATATCTTTAAGCAAATTCATGTCACATCTCACAATAAAACTATTTATAAGGGGAGTATTGTTCATCTAATCCATACCAATGAATCATTTATGGACATATTTACTAATCACATTTCAACTATATTTATCGATCTTAAAAGTGTAATGTATTTAAGATTTGTTTGCATAAGTATTTAAATTCAAACATGAATACATACGAGAAATGCGATCAATAACATAATCAAGAAACACGACTGTTTCTAGTTGCGTGGGGACCAAGTTAAAAGAAGGTGAATCCACCTCGTACCCCACCCGAATTAGACAAAGTTTTTGATCTGACCCCAGACCCAGAGTGTTACACGGATCAGAAGAACATGTGGGTTGCAATTCCGTTGGTTGTGATCATAAAAGCTTTAATGCGACATCTACTCGCCGGATATGCCTCCAATTCAAATCACATCGTAGTCACAAATATCAACACATATAAATACTATATTAATATTAAATATTTCATTTCATGTCGTGCTTAGAAAGCATGTGTTTGGCTCCCAGGAAAATAAAGATATTCAAATGTGAAAGAGGAAGTTTCCCTTCCTTGAATATGAGCTGTGAGATATGCATGAGAGAGTGGTGAAGGAAATACAAAATAAATAATTATATTAATAGTTTAATGATTTAATCAAGTAGGGTAATTAATAATAATTAAAATCTCCAACATATACATTGCTTCACGGCACCCATGGGGCTCTAGAAGAAGACTTGTTGTGTGTGTTATATATATATATATATTAGGGTTTTTGATATATTTTTGATGTAACTAACAAACTGACGAATTGGCATTTTCCATCATCCCTCTTCTCTTCTTCTTAAATTTGTGAGAGGGGAAGATGGAGACGGCAGCAATAGTAATATAAACTGACTTGGTCAAATTCTGAGGCTAAAAGCTTTGGGCCACGACAACCGTTTTAAATTTGGAAACCATCCCAGATGCCATTAAATGTAAGTTATCGATCCAATCATCCAAATGTGAGAGATATTGTTTTTGGCTTTGTCTTTGGTCATGCCCTTCAAAATGTACTCAATGCTAACTTATGCTTATTTGAATTAAACAAATATTCCTCTATGGCACCCCCAACCAACTTCCCTTTAATTCCTTTTAATAGTTTAAGATTTATCAACATAATATTCAATATCAAATTTCTCTAAAAACTAAGGTATAATATCGCACTCTGCATCACTCTACACACGAGTTTGAATTTCTCTCCTTGTAGTTTAGATTAAATTAAAGCAGAATATCGCTTGTATTAAAACAAAACCAACAACATGAGAACGTCATTGATGGATTGGTTAAGCTACGCTCATAGAAGTTTAATAAGAATTTAGGTGTATTTGACTTTCTGATTATTTAAGGGAGACTTGATTTCTATTAGATGGGGATAGAGCCTTGAGAAAAGGGAGTTAAGATAAAATTGATGAGATCATTGTGTTATAATTTGGATTAGAAAAAATTAATCGAGCCGAAAAAAAAACAAACATTATCATCGTCATTTGTACTATATCATATTCATGAACCACACTTCTTCTATCCTTTGGTTGGGCTGAAAACGTCCGAGTGAACTAAATCAAACTGGGTTCCAATGAATATGACGGGGCAGAACAAATTTAATAAACTTGTTATCATTAATTTCCAAGGAGTAGGTTTTGTCATTTATTAGCAATGTGACTGAATATTAAGCACTAAATGAGCTATATGGCTTCGCAGCCCTAAAATATGTATCACTATTAGGGCAAGGCTACTCAATATCTCTATTATTATGAAGCCATTCCAAATTTTGATTTGCCTAAATTAACTTTTTGTAACAAAAATTATCGCCACGAAGTAGGTGAGCATATGAGTTTTCGGTAGTAAGTATATCGGATCCTTAATAACGCTTATCAATGTTATAAAAAAGAGGCTCTTGTGAGATACTAGTAAAATAAATTTCAAATGAAAGATTACACTCGGGAATTGTGGTTTCACAATAAACCCCATTTCAAATCAAATCAAAGAAACTTCATCTGGATCTATGGAAAAAAATAATCTAAAAGGTTGAAACCTTCTTAATTCTTGATTTTGATAACATACGTACCAACATGAACATTCATAAGATGGACTTTTCTTTTAGAGTGAGGTGAGGGGGGTATGGGGTCGTGGACAGTGAAATATGAGAATGCAGTCTGCAGGCTTCCGTGAATAAAAGGTTCAAAAATTGGAAAAAAGGAGAGGGGGTCTCTCTCAGCTCGCAAAGTGGGCAAACAAAAGGATAATAATTCCTAAATCCATTATTGGGGGTTTAAATTAAAGAAAACACATTTGTTGCACGTCCTTCAAATAAATAAATCCAAAAGCCATTTGTCAATGTGGCGGCCAATGTTTAAAGGACCCACCCTCCTTCTCTAACACCTCCCCTCCCTCCCTCCCTCCCTTCCTTGTTTCTTCTTCTTCTAAACCCATCAACCCAAACCACTCTCTCTCTCTCTCTCTCTCTCTCTCTCTCTCTCCTCTCTGCGCTAAGCAGCCCCACTTTGTGTTTTCTGGCAAAATCACCATCGAATTCAGTAGTTCCAAATTCCGGTAATGGACTCTACATTTTTCAACAGCAGCAACAGCAACAGCAACAGCAGAAGCAAGCAATTTATGAGCGATCAAGAAGAGAACGACAATACTACCAGTTCCACACCAGAAAATAGCTCAGGCTCTCCTCCTCCACCCTCTACCAATTTCAGTGACTTCTCCAAGATCACTTCCACCTCCTCCCCCAAGAAAAGGTCTCAGCTTTATCCTCTATTCACCAAATTAATTCGACCCAGTTTTCAATAATGGGAATTCATTATTTATTCAATTAATGTTTACGTTAATTAAATTGTTACAGTGCTCGGCGAGCCATACAGAAACGAGTGGTGTCGATACCCATCAAAGGCGACAACAGCAAACACTCCCCCTCCGTCCGATTCTTGGGCTTGGAGAAAGTACGGCCAAAAACCCATCAAGGGCTCGCCTTACCCCAGGTAATTTGATCATCAAATCCATAACCCAATTCGAATTTCAACCCAAGCTCAAATTTTGCAGAGCTGGTGTTTGTGATCAGCGACTAATTTTGTGCTCTGTTTTGTTGTTTTCCTTTTTTGTTTCTGGGATTTGGTTAATTTACCAAATTGGGCAGAGGATATTACAGGTGCAGTAGCTCAAAGGGCTGCCCCGCAAGGAAGCAAGTAGAGAGAAGCCGCGTGGACCCCACCATGCTCGTGATCACCTACTCCTCCGAACACAACCACCCATGGCCCGCTTCTCGCAACCACCACAACCATCACCAGAGCAACAGCTCGAGCTCAGCCGCCGCCACCGCAGCCGTCACAAACAAACCCGGCTCCGCCAAGACCGAAACCCCGGAGGCCCAGCAACCGAGCACCAAGACCACGACCCGACATTCGCGGATCTCAACGACGAGTCGCTCATCACACACGACGAGTTCGGGTGGTTCGCAGACATGGAAACGACGTCGTCGACGGTGCTCGAGAGCCCAATTTTCACGGAGAGCAGCTGCGCTGGTGGGGCCGACTCCGCTGACATGGCAGCGATGGTTTTCCCGATGGGGGAAGAGGACGAGTCGCTCTTCGCTGATCTGGGCGAGCTGCCGGAGTGCTCTCTCGTTTTTCGGCACCGTGGGGTGGGACCACAAGTTCAGATCTGTTAACACGTGTCATCCTCTAGAAGGCCTCCATTTTTTTCTCTGTCCTTTTTAACACACACTCTCTCTCCCCCCGTATATACAAGAGTTTTGTCATTTCTGTCATTCAAACGCGTATCGTGCGCCATAAGATACCCGAAACTTTTTTCTTTTTCTTCTTGTCAACATTTTTCTGATTTTAGTTTTTTATTTTGTAGCAATAAAATTTATTTTTATTTTGACTTTTGCCTTGATTTTAGCGTAGTGATTAATGAATAAACGAACTCTAATCTGAATCTGTCCTGATGTGTGTGTAATTAGCATAATTGGCCGTCTGTTTCAATTTGTGTATAGATTAGATAGATAGAATATTCTCAAGTGGGTCTCACCAATCCAATTATAGAATAAATTTGTCCAAAATTATGCATGTAACGTAATTCAAAATTATGAAAATACTTTTTAAAAATTTTTAAATCTTCTCATACTCAAATTAATTAGTGCGTAAATAAGATTAGTTTGACCAAATGCATTAACTCGGACTGTTAGCTAGGCCTAGGCCCCTTGGCTAGTTTATTTGTATAATTTGAGAACTTCTCCTAGCATATATAGTTGGTAGTTTGTGTTTTTCTTCTAATTACTCACACATAAAATAAAATAATCACACCACCATTGATCAGCCATTTGCTTCCTCTTTCCAAAGCTCCTTGAATTCATTCCATCAACCTTATCCTGCATGAATAAATTGTTTCTTGTTATTTTGAGTGATATACTACTGAAATGATTTCTAGACTTACTGAGTTTGAGTTTTCATATCAATCGTATTATACAATCATTTGTGTATCTCTTTAATTAAGCTTAACGAAGAAATAAACATATTATTGAATACAAGTCTAATTATTAAGTGTTCATTATTTTCACGTACACATGATAATGTTTTATAAGATAATTTAGGTTTTAAGTTCTCTCTTAATTAGCTAAAACCAGACCAGCCCACACTATCGGAATTGGGAATTGCTAAGGATAAGGAGCTGAGTAACATTCTGATTGTTCGATTAGACGTGGAATTGAAATGTCTTTATAGACAAGCAGATCATTCTAAAGTCAAACCACCCAAAAAGTGTTTGACTTTTAGGTGATGATAGCTGGATTTGACTTCATCAGCCATTATTTGGTGGTCCATTAAAAAAAAAAACACAAATAATATCTTGTTTACACCCCAACCCCAATTCAGATAAACATGCTGATTCTAACCCTAAAATTGGCTGGAAGTGTTGATATAATATAAGAGTGGTTGAAGACTGAAAAAGGATATTATAGTTCAAAACCTTAAATTAATTAAAACCCTTTGTTTTCTTATATTTAATAATATTATTAAAACAACATGAGATGAGATGAGATGAGATGAGATGAGATGATATGAGACTCCTCTCTCGTTTGAGCATGGTACACCTGCACAGAGCATGGTACGTCACATATACATTGTCGACAGTCATTGCTCACGTAATCAAATAATCCTTGGATAGTTGGATCGGATCTACTTCTTCCTTATCCGTTTAGATTCATAATTAAATTAAGGCAAATGACAGCTTAGCCATGAACATTCACCATTTTTAAAAGCATACCCTGCAAGCTTTTGTCTCTCTATGTAACATGCTTACATTAAATACATTCCGCTAGTTTTGCTGGAGTTCAAGTTTGAAAATGACAAACACGCGTAACGATGGTAGAGCGGAAAATATTTTTATATCATATTAGATAATTAATTTAGATATTATGTTGTTAAACTGACGATATATATATATATAAAACGTGAGAGAATGTTATAATGCAATTGGTGGTACATTGTGGGATTCACATGCATCAACAATTCATAGTCACCTAAGTGAGGGTGGGCCATGCTAGCATAAGTACTGGGCTAATTTGTGAATAGCAGCCTAGGCCACTGGATTCCCGGCGGCGCCTGTGGCTGAGGAGAGGGTTTGGTTAATTCATATTTGCCAATGATTATTATGAACAGATCATTTAACCGACGTCCAAACTAGATTTTTTAAATTGTGTTTTTATCAAAAATACGAAAATAAATTCAAAAAACGACATGCCTTACTGTTGGCATGCACACTACCTTCACCAACTGTTTGTTTCCTAGGCATCAACCAGCACGACAGCCTGTCTTGAGGGAACTAAACTGCAGCACAGGCACAGCCAACAACTACCATGAAACATACACGAAATACGAGAGACTATATACGATGGGGTCGAATAAACAATTTCAATTAATTGGTGTTCTGAAGAATAATTCTTGAAGAAAAGAATTCTGGTGCAAATGTGCCCCATTCAACACCTATGTGAAAGTAAGACATGTAACATCTTGTTTCTAAACAAGCTCATCTTCACCAGCTAAACACCTGTCTTGGGTAATTAATGATAATGACAATGGAAGTAAGACCAAGCCACACCCATCTCCGAGATCTAGAAAAAATTCTACACAACCACGGTATACAGAGAAACAGATGTGGCAAACATAAACCCAGCTACATCTGGTGCAGATTCAAACTCTAGCTTGAGCAACAGCCACCTTTCTTCACAGCCGAAACATCTTTACTGATATCGATTTTCTCTCCCTGGGAAGGAACAGCTGAAGCAGCAGCTTCATCTCCAGCCTCCATGGCCTTCCTGCTCACGACACGAAAGATCTGGGTAAGGACTTCAGCAAATGCATTGTCCACATTGGTTGCTTCGAGTGCAGACGTTTCCATGAAGTAGAGAGACTCCCTCTCAGCAAAGGATTTTCCATCCTCAGTTGAGACTGCAACAAGGTGACGAAGATCTGATTTGTTACCAACAAGCATGACAACAATGTTGGGATCAGTATGGTCTCTTAACTCCTTTAACCACCTTTCCACACTTTCAAATGTCGAATTCCGAGTGACATCGTACACAAGTAGTGCACCCACAGCCCCTCGATAGTAAGCACTAGTTATCGCTCGGTACCTACACATACAAAATGGAAATATATTCTCTATTGTGAAAGGAATCAAAAAGTAGAGACTTTCACGTCAAGTTCCCAAAATTGCAGTAATTTAGCAATACCAAATAACGGTTATAATAAGAACAAGATATTATCCAAAGAAGATAAACTACCAATAAACAAAATCAAAATCCCATATATCACATCATCAGAAAGAAACAATTTACCAAACTATCTAGAATAAGCATATTGAATTACAGGTAGCTGTCCCAGCACAAGTGTCAACATCAGCAAATAAAAGAAATTCTGTCAAATCATACATTGAATCAGAATATGATACAACCATGCACAACCCATCTGAACGGAGCCAACAATTCATCATTTTTATATTCATAATGGTACATTCGGTATACAGACAACAAATGTTGTTAGTGATGGCTAGATTGAGGTGGGTGGCTTGGGGTATCTAGTCTCAGATACGGACTTTAAGTGAGATGGTGGTTTTGGTATGTTTGAGAAGAACAGACATGTTTTTGTGCATATTGAATACCATAGTGAGGGGATTAATTATCTCCCATCCTCCATGGGTTAACTAGTTCAACTGTAGTGGGATAAGGCGGGTCGGTTGGATGATTTTATGCACCCTATCCCAATCCCTGTGTGCACATCTAAGACCGGACATTTGGTGTGTCAATCAAAACCTTAATGTTGCAAAAAATAGGGCAAATCTTTTGACTTTTGACTTTTTTTAGGAGAGAGGAGGTAGTCATGTTTAGAACTATTGCATAGATTACTTGGGGTATATATTCTGAACATGCGAACACTTGATACATAAGTTTTCATTTAGATAGGATCCTTGTAAATATTGATTTCAACGGAATTTTCATACACTACCTAAGAAGTACACAATAGCTTAGAAATTAAAGGACTCTCAATATACTTCTGAAAATTTGTTTCAATGGACTGACCTCAATTCTTACCAGGAAAACACATAGAATTCAATAAAGAGATTTTATAATTATCTAGTAAGTTTAGGCAGAAAATTTCATAAGAATTTGCAGCAAGTTTGTTGTTATATTAAAACATTCATTATTTTCTTCCTCTGAATGCTATAAAAGGAAGTAGACCTGGTAGGTTGCACACACACTGCACACCTCTGCCTCAAATAAAAAAATCATATGAGATTTTAGTTCGAGGGTAATTGAACTGTCTCACAGAACAGTAAAGTAGACTAGATAATCCTCAGAAGCTGGTTTTCAGGGTGCTCAAACTATCATCCATGATTGGATATGCGTCCATTTGCACGAACACTTAATATAAGAGCATAATACTGGCTAAACAGATATGCAGAATGCCCTGCCCACTACTAATGTTCAAAGTGAAAAGGTGTGTGAATGGTAATAAAATCACTGATCAAGATATTGAGGTTGTACTTCTAGTAGCAGTAATGGTTATAATGGCAATAAATTAACAAAGCTTTCAAGGAAGTATGTGATTTAAAGGGACCATAACACTATAACATAGCTACCTTATAATGCTTAAAATACAGACCAGAAACCAGGGTTACATTGCATGAGTAATTCCCACCAGTAATTCAGTCAAGAAAGCATAATATTATGCTTAACTTATATGCGTCACAATTAATGTCACATTTAAAACAACAATAATAATAAATAAAATTGAACTGTAAGAACACTGTGAAACCGAGCATAAATTATATACTTCTGTTGAAAACCATGTCATAATTCAAACTATGCACTTCGAGAAAACCAGTTTAGTTTCTCAAACTCATTATGTACATGAATCAACAGTTAGACTGTAGATCTCTGTAATAATTCAAAGGTAGTTCTGATGAAACAATCACGTTCTACTAAGATTCTTGTGAAAACACATAGCTGTATTCCAATTCATCTTTCTTCTACCAACAGACAGTAACTTTTCTCCTCATATGTAAATGTAAGAATATTCAAGGGGGTGACAACCATATTCAATATGAAGCCCATAGGACAACTTGAAAGCCAATATAATGAATGACCTCCACCGAAATCTACCGCCAAACTAGCTCAAAACAATGACTTAGAAACTGATGTTAAGGTTGTTTTGACTAGCATCATAAAGTGAGAGGCATGCAAGCAGCTATAGGCCACTTCAACAAAAGCCAAACAGCACATCAACCAAGCTTCACAAGTAATAGTATTTAACAAACAGCATTTCACTCTAAATCAGCAACACCCTTCTTAAAACTAAGTACCTTCGGGAGTAACAAAAATAAGGTCATCCATATTGTCGACACTGGTAATGGCAATAAATTCTTTCGAGCATATGATAGACGTAAGGTTTTTAAGCATTGTATCGGATTTTTAATGTTGCAGCAACTGGGCTTTCCGATATACCCATTCACATCAACCAGGAAGTAAACATTACAGAGACCTAAAGACACTTCATGCACATTTCAGTTCATGTCTAACTCATGTATACTTAATGTGATTGCAAAAGAGAGGCAAAATACGCATAACAATCACAATATGTCTAATGCAAAATTTTGCTTAGACTGAATCAAGTTTGATCTGTGCAAAACTTGGATTGTTATATAGCATATCTTATGTGAGAAATCTCTCATATAAAAACCCAGAAAAATATTTGCGTACATCTGATTTAATTCCAAGCTCTTCAGATCTACTGAAGAAACCCCAATTAATGCACCAAATCTAGAGGCACCAACCAAATTGCAAAAGCTTAAATCTTTTATTACTTAAAACCAACAAACCTTCACCCTCCATTCAACCAAGCCTAACACATGCAGTTACAAAGAGTTTGTATGTCTCATGATCATCAGCTAAAAGTTTCAAACCAGATAAAAACTCAAGAAATTGAGCAAGTCCCAGATCACAAAGCAGCAGAAACATGAAGAAAAAGCAAGAAAGCTGACCAACCTTTCTTGACCAGCAGTGTCCCAAATCTGAGCCTTGATGACTTTTCCATCGACATCCAAGCTCCGGGTGGCGAACTCAACGCCGATGGTGGACTTGGACTCGAGGCTGAACTCGTTCCTGGTGAACCTGGAGAGCAAGTTGGACTTGCCCACGCCCGAGTCTCCGATCAGCACCACCTTGAAGAGATAATCATAGTCATCTTCAGCTCTGTACCCAGCCATTGCAACACAGACAAAGCTACGTTCTTTCGGCTTCCAAGAAGAAGCTGAAGAGAAAAATGGTGATCTTGTTCTTTAGATCTCTTCCCGTATTTTGTTTCTCTCTGAAAATTTGTTTGCTTGTAAGTTTTCGGTGTTTCTTTTTTTCAAACCTTTCGGCTTTTCGGAGGCGTGTCAGACCTGTGAAAGACTGCTGTCTGCAAAGAAGAGGGGGTGGCGTGGAGATGTCTTTTGGTGAACTTCAAATGACATTCGTGCCCTTGTTGGAGCCATTTGGATTAAAATGGAGGAAAATTAACATGAGGGTGTTTTTGACAGTTTGAGATATGATTCATTTTCCAATCTCGGGTTTTCTCATTTCTGGTCTTGGGCTAAACTATTTAGTGGGCTTTATGTGACAAAAAAAAACTGCTTTAAGAATAAAATTATGAATGATAACGTTCGGTGGTCCTTAAATATTAATTAATGATAATAAATTAGTGAAGCAAGAAAGGAGGAGTGAATTTAGCGGATTCTGAGTGAGATATTAAGAATTTCCTTTTATTTTTATTTATTTATAGTTAGGTTAGTTGACTAAAACAATATATATGCTATTTGTAACTAAGTTCGAATTGAATCATCCTCCTCATAATTATTGCTCGTATAAGAAAATTTGTTATATGTTTTTTTGGTTTGAAGCTTGAATTTTATTTTGTCTTTCCAGCTGCTCTATGAGAAAACCTTAAAGAAAAACCCACAGCGCCCTTTTTGGGGGTCGGCGGTCACCCTCCCTACTCCATCCATTTTTCTCTTATTCTCTTCTTATTCTCTATGGATTCTTTGTTTTTTGTTTTGTGATGATGTAGAAGTCGTTGGTGTGTAATGTTGTCATTGCCATGATGTAGTTGTCGTATTTTGGCCCACACATGCAAGGATTTGGCTCCAGTTGTCAATCTTCGATATAGATTTGGAGCTACAAAGCTGGGATGATGTGATGTCGGGTTGCGTCGAGTTCAGGTTTAGCCAATGCAGTATTATAGGTTTAGCCGGTATGACACTATGACTCTCTTTGGGTTGCCTAAGAGGATGTGGAATGGTGGTCTTGTTTCTTAGTTTGTTTTAGTTTAACATTCTCATGAACTCTTTAGGAGTTTGATGTGGTTTGTTTTTTGTTTAGGATATTTTATTTCCTTTCACTTATGGTTTTCAATTCAGATTTGCCATTTATGTCGTTGACAAATTTTTAGTGCAAGTTGGAGTACTATGCTTATGGTTGCTAATTATGGAATTTTAATCTTTTTTGGCTTGTGCGTATTCTCTTCATATCAATTCAATTTGTTGTTGCATTTGGCCACTGAAGAAGTTATATGCACTTTAATTGCTTTGTACTTGTTTTTGTTTATCTTATCAATAAAATACTATCACTCTTTTATCATTTTTTTATTATTTATTTATAGAAACGAAGTATAAACAATCCATCAACCACAACTTGTTCAAGAACATGAACTTCTCAATTCTTGCCTAACACCACCGAATGAAACTCCTCACATTTGTAACATGCACTAATAATAAATACAAGTATTAACTTCCCAATCCGAACACAAAGACCACCACAGCTTAGCCTTTCACTGGCAACAACAACATTTACCTTTTTCTTATAGCAAGTGGCATCTACCCATGTATAATTAATTGGATTTTTGGTCCCTTAATATGTTGTCTATTGGTTGATTTTTTATATATTTATATTATGGCTACATCTTCTTATAATAAGACCTTTACATCTCCCCATTGGAGATGATTCCGGTGGCTCGGGGTGAATATTTAACATACACCCCCATATACACCCCCCCATTGGTGATGCTCTTATGGATGTTCTTATAAGAGCATCACCAGTGGGGGGGTGTAAATTCGGGGGTGTAAAGCCACTTTTACATCCCATTTACACCTCTGGGGGGTGTAAATTCGTTTTTTGCTCCAATGGGAAACGATGTAAATTATGTAAATGATGACTTTTCTTCATTTTTCATCTCTTTTCTCGGGTGGGTCCCGGCTGCAAATGATGTAAAAATGGATGCAAATATACATTTTATTTTGCATCTCCATGGAGGTGATGTAAATATACAACCCTTTACATCTCCCATTGGAGATGATTCCGGTGGCTCGGGGTGTATATTTAACATACACCCCCATATACACCCCCCCATTGGTGATGCTCTAACTCTAATGTTGTGCTTCCCATCAGTTTCTTATTCATAGAGTGGATAATATACAGTAATCTTGATGCAGGAAGATGGTGGATAAGTAGGTAAACGCACTCCACAGATTTTGCACTAGGGATCTGATCAATTTCATTTCTGACACATAAGGCCCCAATCAGATTCGCAGAAAAATTCAGAAAAGTACTTTTCAGATTCTTAAGCAAGTACTGTTTCCTGCTTTCTTTCAAAAGCTTAACGGAGCTAATAATCAGGAATGGGATTATATATGTTACATAAACACAATTGCTTTTGCCTTAATCCACCCCCACATTTTAATTAAAGATCTTTCTCACCAACCAAAAGATTCCCCAACAAACCATGAATTATACTAAACATTGAGAAATTAGTTGGAGCTTCCCATGAAATTGTGTCACCATGTCCATGCATTATGCCCTAATTCAAATTTTCTTAATTGATGTGGTACTAATCATTTTATATATAAGCAATGGTGATGTCAACTCTCTCTCTCTCTCTCTCCATAACTCTAAAGTTTATTAAACTTTTCAAAGTTCCAATGACTCTTTAGTTGGAGTGTCCCATGAAGTAGACCCACAAATTATTTTGTGTCACTATGTCCATGCATTCTGCCCTAATTCAAATTTTCTTAGTTGATGTGGTACCCTAATTCAAATTTTCTTAATTGATGTGATACCCTAATTCAAATTTTCTTAATTGATGTGGTACTAATCATTTTATATATAAGCAGCTGTGATGTCAACTCACTCTCTCTCTCCATAACTCTAAAGTTATTAAACTTTTCAAAGTTCCAATGACTCTTTAGCTGAAAAATGAGTGCTACCTCAGATTGGAGAAACACATAAAGAATCAAGTATTATGGTAGCCACGACCTCCCTATATGATTGCATACAGCCATACACGTCCTTGTCACAATTCCTTATATACACACACATTAAATTTGTCCATTTTCAATCCCACATATGATATATGCCACACCCGACCTTTTTTTGGTTTATCATTATCTTATTCTCTTTCAGTTCCATTCTTGATTCTAATTTGTCCAAATGTCTGGTTCTGAGTCTGAGGCCTCTTGTTCCTCTTCTCCTTCACCTGGATTGCCTAACGAGTGTCCTCCTCCTACTGCTCCAATGGTGCAATTGGTCCCAAAATCCACTTCTGATCGACTGCTTCAGAAATTCTTTGATGCCGCAGAGTTTGACTTTGATTATGAGCAGAGTGGATTGTGGTCTCCTCCCGTAAAGCGCACCGTGTTCTTGAGCTCACAAGGTAGAATTTTCACTGAGCAAGAAATGCTAGCTAAACTTTCAACTCTAATGGATGCTCCTACTTCAAAACACAAAGCTTGCTGCAGAGTAAGTTGCTAGCTACCTGTTTAATCTGTGTTTGTGTACTTGTTTCTTTCTTCCTTTAAGGATATTTTTATGTATGTTTCCGTGTGATCTTTTCTAGGCGTTCTGGTGCTCTTGAAGGATGCCTTGAAGCCATTCTTACCGTATATTCTTGAGGATTGCAGGTAAAGAAACAAATACTGAGCAACAAGGATGAAGAAACAGAGAACCCCCATTTTTAGTTCTCTTCCCCTTTATCATGTAAATGTCCCTTTTTTTTAAAAATTAAGAAAATGAAAAGAATTTTTAGATATAAGAAATATGTTGTCATCGATCCCTTTCGTTCTTTGAGTTTTTGAGCTTGTTCTTGGTCTTTCTTTAATTGCATTTGCAAAACTGAGAAGTTCTGTAATCTCTGCATATGCTCAGTTGTTCAATTAGCTAGTGATTCATTAGTGGAAGCCATTTAGAATTATCTGTTAGCAGAAGGCAAAAACTGGGTATTGGGCTAGCCACAAAGATTTTACTGCAGGAGGTGTATTATATAAATGATGAAGAAAAAATAGAGCTGGGTTCTGGCAGTTGAATTTATAGCCTATGGTAAACTTTTGCAAATGTGTCAGTTTCATGATGTTTTTATGATGGATCCATGACCAGGCCTGAATTCTGATAATGACTTGTAAACATCAGGACAGGTTCAAACCCCCAAAAAAGAAAAGGGGAAAAATTTGTCATTGCTAGTTTTTCTACTAGAAGGAAAATCCCTTAATCTTTCTGTGGAGGAACGTGCATTAATTAACATGCTGTAATTAGTGAGGTCATGCACCATATTTGACAGACTTGTCAGAAACATATCCCAAGATCACAGCTCATTCAGACAGAGACTTGTTGTGGTTCCTCCAATTGCAGTATTTGCATTCAAGAACAAGGGGAACAATGTCATGCCCCCGAGAAGAAAAACTTGCATATTACCGAGATATCACTGTTTTGCTATCCCCTTCCAATCACGTTCCACCATGTGGAATCCTTATCACGCGTGATGTAACGTGATTTGTTGGGGATAGCAAAACAGTGTTATCCCCTTGACATCCAAGTTCTTCTCGAGCTTCACAGACTTCTAAGATTACCTGCTGCAGCTCTGTTTCATGCAAGCTTTGAAGAATTCCACTTGTAAAAACAGATTCTTTGTTTTAGTGTGACAAGGTCAGGAAACTTCAAAGGCAGAGCCTTCATCAAACACAGAGAAAGACAGCTACTTTCAAACTATGCGGCTATTCCTATTCACACCTTTGCATATTGAGTTTTACATCTACAATGTGGGGTGGTCCTGACATTTAGGGTCTGAGATGAAAAAAAAAATTGATGACTTATTGTATATACTTACAATCTCATTCAATATATAATTTTTTAAATAATTAGGAAACATTATAGAAGCTACTCATATGTAGAAAATAAAATAATATCGTACAGCTGAATTGAAAAAAGTTAAAAGTGGGAAGGCTATAGCCTTTTGAAAGTGGGAACCTATTATCTAAGGTAAACCTTTTAAGTAAAGTAAAAATTTTCCTACAGAACCCTATGATCTTGATAGCTTATATATGTTCCAATTGAAGCCTCTGCTTTTCATCAGCAAGGAGTATGTACACCTGCAATGAGAGAGAGAGAGAGAGAGAGAGAGAGAGAGAGAGAATTAATATATGTTGACAGATTTTCTTCTCATTAGTCATTGCTGATAGAATTAATATCTATAGATGAAAATGGAAGTATATTAAGCTCCATTATACTTACAGAGTTAAGGTTGAAATTAGAGCTCTAAGCATGCATAACATTACACTGGTACAGGATCTTGCTCCAGGATTTCCTTTCCCATAATTCCATCTTTCAAAGTTTTAAAGTAAACATTGTAGTCCTTCTCGGGGGGTGGAATTTGAGGGTCCACTGTAACTGGCTCACTAAATGGTACAACACTTTGAACCTGCAAAGGATATTAGCATCTCAGAATCTGCAAAAGCTTTTAACTTCCAAAAAAGCAAATTACAGCCACAGCACACAGCACACAATTACGGGACATAAGTCAGGCTGTGACCTCAAATGTCTTGCCAGATGCATAGGGGCTTTCCAACGCAGCAACACAAATCTGAGCAACCTCCTCTCTTGATATCTTACCCTGTATATTGCTGGGATCAAAAGAAGAATAAGTATTATATGACAATTGGGTTACTAACAAAATGGGAGGAGCTGAAATTTTGAATCTTGGGATGTTGTTGCATTGTATGAGCTGAAATAATATGACAAAATTGTATATTTAAACGGTATAGCCTAGCGGCTATACTCCTCGAGTATATTCGAATATTTTAAACGTTAGCTGCCCGGCTGTACTCTTTTAATATATTTGACTAGCCGCCCGGCTATACTATTTGAAAATATTCGAATATTTAAACAGTATAGCCGCGCGGCTATACCTTTACAATATTCGAATATGTACGCTTTTAAAATATTCGAATATATTAAAAGAATATAGCCGCGCGGCTATACCTTTAAAATATTCGAATATTTTAACAGTATAGCCGCGCGGCTATACGTATTTTAACAGTATAGTCATTTTAAAATATTCAAATATATACTATTTTAATATATTCGAATATTTTAATAGTAGAGCCGCGCGGCTGTACGCTTTAAAAATATTAGAATATTTTAACCGTACAGCCGTGCGGCTATACGCTTAAAAAATATTAGAATATTTTAACAGTACAGCTAGCCGGCTATACGCTTTAAATATGTTCGAATATTTTAATAGTATAGCCGCGCGGCTATACCCTCTTGCAGTCGCAAAGGAATGTGGTCTGCAAGTGAAATAAAGTGACAGGGAAACGAACACGAAGCTTGCAGTCGCAGACTCGCAGTCACAGCAATTTCGCTTCTCTGTAAGCGCTTCCAAGCTTCAAAGACTCGGTCTTGAGTCTCTCTATCAACTCAAGGTTCGATTTTTTTTCTTCAGTTTCGGCTGCGGCGTTGATTCGATTGGATTGGGCTCTCTCAATGTCTGCCCAAGCAGAGCCTTCATCCTCCGGGTTCGGCACCGACGTGCCTAGTGACGTGGACGACTACATTTCGGTGAGTGTGGTTTCTCTTGTTTGGTTGCTGAGAAAATGTGGGGAAACCAGGAAGAAATTGAGTAATTTGTTTAACGGAAGGATATATGTTTATTTAACAATTCAAAACATAGATATTAAGTATATATTGTTTAATACCAGCTGGCTATGATATTTGGTTGTGAATTTCTAAAATGTTATATTATTTTATCTTTTGTGTGGTATTCTACAACAATCCTCTTCAGAATTTAGAGAGAATACAAGCTAATTTCACAGGGAGGAGAAGCCATAGAAAAGCAGAACGCAGTGATGACTTTGTTCATGCCTATTTCAGTCAATGGATCGAGGTGAGTGTTTTGCTCTTACTGATTCTATTTAATTCTTCTAATCCTTTTTTTGGCCTTGACTTGTGTTAATTTTCCTAGGTAACAAATGTCATTTGTGCCCAACACTTCTTTTCATTAGTACTAGAACATGTGCAATAATATTTTAGGTTTGTCAGCATGATATGTGCTTTCTAATTTTTTGTGCTTAATTAGTGTTATAGCTTTCAGAGTTTACCAAGATTGTTTGCTTTAGTTCTGTTTTTTGCCAGTGTGACACTTAACGACATTACACAAAAGAACTTTCCAGAGGAATTTGCCGAAAGGAAGTTGCTGAATGATACAATGACAAACTCTGGTTTTGATTTGATGCCACTTTTTGTAATGGATGGTGTGCTCCCATTCACAAGTTTCCACTACACATTTTTGAACCTCGGTATAGACTTATGGTAAGTTGGTTAGCAGTTTATATTTTTCACATATGACATTCATAAAATATTTAAACGTACAAGTGCATTTGCTGCAAAAGAACTATGTTGACAAACTTATTTGGCAAGTTTTGTATACCTACTTGGTACATTTCTACAGTCCATGTGATCCATATGTTGTGTTGTTTTTGTTGAATATTCATAAATGTTTTTGTACCTTGTCACTTAAACAAAAGGTAAGGAGGATAATGGAAGGCAACCGTCGGATGGGAATGGTAGATTATTGTCACTGGTCCTTTTCTTTCCCTTTTAACTTTCTTAAGGTATATAAAGTTAGACCCAAAGTATAAGTTTCACTGATTGTGTCTTGTATTTTAATTTTGTAGATTATCACTGATTCTTCAACAGGTTCAATGGCTGATTTTGCTTGTGAAGTGGAAATTACTGAGTAGGTCTCTCATCCTCCTTCTTTCCTTCTTAATTTTCTAGTATGCAGAATGTCCTTTGTAAACTCCACTACCATGCTTCCTCTTTTTAAAGAAAAAAAGTTGTTATTTATGTAGTTGTGAACCACTTCCAGATGGACGTTTCTAGATACTAGTGCCTTTTACTTCAATTTGTACTTTTGTGCTCTGTTTACATTGTTTTAATGCATTACAAATGCTAAAACTGATCTACTTTTCATTTAATGAACAATTATCCTTTATTTTTGGTCTTTATTTATACACCTGAGGTTGCAAAGTAACTAATAGGCTATCTATGAAAATATTTCGATGTCAGAACGTATTTTGTTTGAAGTTATGAGTTTTTTTTTTAATGATCCATTCACTTACTCATAATAATACTATTTCATGCAGATTGAAAGTCGCCAACGGTTTCGTATAATTTGATCTTGGGACCACGATGGGTGAGTTGTCTTACCTTGAGCATTCAGCTCTTTAGTTTTTGTGTGGTCAGTTTGATTTTATTTTATGTGATGTTCAAATGTCAATTAATTATTTGAACTCCATCCCCTCTCATGGTTTCCAAATGCAACCAAATATATATTACTTTTTCAAAGAGGAGCCACTTGACAATTAAATTATTTGCCAACCTTTGAATATAAAGAAATTGATTATTTCCATGAACCCATATATTTAATATGTGATGGTTTTTGGCTTTGGGATGGGGTAACCTCCCCTCCCCCTAAACTTTTTAGAATATGAATATGTGATGGTTTTTCATGATGGATCTATATAGTTAATACTGTCCAAGAAATAACTATAAAGTAATAGAAGTCCTTCCCTAAATCGTATCCCCAATCTTCCCCAACCCCACCCCATAATTGCTGGAAAATATGGTGAATACGACCAGATGATTTCAATTTTTACACCTTATCGGTATTCTGGCCTAATACCTACTGCCTGCAATTGAATGTCGTTTGGGACGTCGTTGCTATGATCCCATTGCACAGAGATTTATCATCCATGGTCTATGGCCAACATATCAGAATGTTAATGTCCGTCCTACTGCCTAATACCTACTGCCTGCAATCGAACGTTGTTGGGACGTCGTTGCTATGAGCCCATTGCACAGAGAATTATCATCCATGGTCTATGGCCAACATATCATAACGTTAATGTCCGTCCTCAGTGCAGATCAGCTTCACACAACTCAAGGGGATTTCAATTGGTGAACAGTTCAAAATTGTGGTATTATTTTTTCGTTTTTGGTTTTTGTTCAACATTTTATTTTTCAGCTCGACACATCTGACTCAATTTTTGCAGGAAATAGCTTGTTTTGTCAAGCTGAAAGAGTACTGGTTAGATCCAACATCGAAGGATTTGAGACTAGAAAAATTTGGAAACATCAGTGGAAAGACCATGGTAAATTTTGTGATCTGCTTGCTGAAGACTACTTCAATTTAGCATTCAAGTTTTATGAAGACGTTAATGTGACAAAGATGCTTGAGGATGCTGGAATTTCAGTTGGGATGGATTTTGATCCTAACTTGATCATTCAAGTGATAAGGAAAAAGACTAACAGCTTCGCAAATATAAGTGTTATAATGGAATTTTGTGGGAAGTCCGAATCTGCTTCGAAAAAGATGGAATGTTTCGGGACTGTAACATGAGGCCTCAGGATATGTTTCAGAACTGTAAAAGGAACATAAATACATATGACAAAATATCTCTTCCGACGCCACCTACAATAAAGGCACAGGTAATACCAAATTGTGCTGTCCGAGTTCTATGTTGTAATCACACATTTATAAATTGCCTATGTGATTGTAGAATGTGATGGTGGAGACGAGGATGATGGTGATCGCTTATATATGTTCCTATGGAAGCCTCTGCTCTTCATCTGCAAGGAGTATGTACACCTGCAATGAGAGAGAGAGAGAGAGAGAGATGAGAGGAGAGAGAGAATTTATATGTTGACAGATTTTCTTCTCATTAGTCATATCATACTATATATAGTAAAAATATATGTCAATACAAAAACATTCTACCATACAATAATAACCGGCCACATCCTCCTATCTCCTCTTCATATACCCAATAATTCCTCAATTTGCTTAAAAAAGATATTCCATTTTAAGTTTGTATGCTATGTATGCACACACCGGCCAGATGAGATTTAACTTGGGTGCTCGGGTTTATTGCATGTGGCAGGTGAAATACCAGATGAGATTGGCGATCCACACAACTTACAGGGTTTGGCACTCCATGTTAATAATCTCAATGGTGTCATCCCATCCAGAATCTTTAATTTATCCATGATAAAATTTATTTCTCTATCTAGTAATCAGCTCTCAGGTAGCCTCCCAGCAGACATAGGCACTGGGGTTCCAGACCTGCAACAACTTCTTGTAGGTGCAAAGCATTTGAAAAGTTTAATGCTGATTCTTGCGAAATTGAATATAGTTGCCTTGCCTCCTAAAATAGGAGACTTAGTGACTAGGCAAAAAAACATAAATGACTTAATTGACTTTAACATCTCTAACCTTGAGCACTTTTGTTTTATGTTTTTGTATAGAAATTGAATATAAGAATGAAAGACCTTGCTAGACGTAATTGCTATGAGCCCGTCGAACAGAAATTTATCATCATGGTCTATGGCCAATATATAATGATTTTAATGCGCGTCCAAAGTGCGGATCAGCTTCAAATGCCCAAAAAGAGTTTGATGGCGAACAGTTCAAAATTGTGGTATTGTGTACTCGTGAACATCCATAACCTTGAGCACTATTTTCATTTTTTATTTTTGTTCATCATTATATTTTTCAGTTTTACACCTCTATCTTAATTTTGCAGGAGACAACTTGTGTTGTCAAGATGAAAAGAGTACTCAATTGTTTTCTCTCTTCGTTTTCCCTCATTTTTCTTAATGTTGACGTTGTGATCGATTCCTCATCGCTTTTCCCTTCTAGCTTTTCCAGAAAGCACTGTCAACAATTCCACCATTTGCATACATCTCCAGCCACATGCACAAAATGGACAGAAACTCGTTTCCTCCTGTTGTCTCTTGTACACTTTTATTCTTTATATATGGCAAACTTAACCATGACAGAAGCACAACCAACATCAGCACAGACCAGTCTGCTCTTCTTGCTCTCAAATCTCATATCACCACTGACCCTCAAAACATCTTGGTCAACTGGTCAACCACCAACCTCCGTTTGCAACTGGGTTGGCTTCACTTGTGGTGCTCGCCACCTTATAGTTGCAGTCTTGAACCTTCTTACATGGGACTCACCGGCACCATTCCTCCGCACCTCAGCAACCTCTCGTTTCTTGTTGAGCTGCGCTTGAGAAACAATAGCTTTCATGGCACCTTGCCCCAAGCTTCGGATACAACAACTTTATGGGAACCAGTCCATCGTTGTTTGGCTCCTTCCCCAAACTTGAAACCTTCAACTTGTATGGCAATCAATTTTCAGGTTCCATACCCACTTCTATCTTCAACTTATCTTCACTTCAAGTAACCAATCTCAACAATAACCAACTATCAGGTACGTCCCTTTTAATTAACATATTACTAATGTATAACATAAAACTTCGTTTTTTTTCGTGCCTTTTTTATATCTTGCCAAATGCACATATGAACAAAAGAAAATGGCCTCAGCAAAGATAGATGAAGTTTGAAAAATGGCCAGGCGGTAGGATAAAAGAACAAAAGAAAAGAACCAGACCCACCCTGGCACCCAGACCCGCCTAGCACCGCCTAGACCCGCCTAGACCCACCTAGACCCGCCTAGACCCACCTAGACCCGCCTAGCTCCGCCTAGACCCGCCTAGAACCTCCCAGACCCTCCTAGACCCACCTAGAACCTCCCAGACCCTCCCAGCGCCGCCCAGACCAGCCCAGACCCTCCCAGTGCTACCTAGACCAGCCCTGCAGTGCATAAGTTTGTAAAATCGCTAGGCAGTAGGCTATAAGAACAAAAGAAAGGAACCAGACCCACCCTGGCAGCCAGACCCGCCTAGCGCCGCCCAAATAACCGCCCTCCTTGTTCAGCGCTTTAATTAATGGATCCTATCCTATGACATATATTCATGCCGTTTTGTTTTGGTATAATTTTATTTAATTTAAAGACAATGATATATAGATGGAAGTTCAATGCTTCTTACTTGGTGTTGGTTGCTGCAAGCCTGCAACTACGGCCTCTTGGGTGCTTGCCGCTGCTTTGTAAAGAATATTTATTATTCTATTTATTAGGGTTATGATTATCTTATTAAATTCTGGAAGTCCTATTATTTAGGGACTTGGTTGGTTAGTTGCTAGTTAATAGGAGAGTCCAAGTTGTCATGGAGTCATGGTTAGGGATCCGGATCCTCTGCTATGATTTTCTCTGCCATGATTTGCTATACTTTTGTTCTCCATATGCACATCATTAAAATTTAATCTAAGGGACTTAAAAATTGACATATCATCTTTCAAACAAAAATCCAATTTACTCCCAATTAAAATAAATAAAACCCTAATCCAACTAACGGCAAAGTTAACATCATGTCCTCTTTCTTCTCTTCCTTCTTCCTATCTCATGTCTTTTTTTTTTACACAATCCCTGTCTCACTTCCTGTTCATACTCTGCCCCAAAATCTTATTTTTCACATCAAGCTTTCATTCTCCAAAACCTCTGCAATCACAATCCCTTCTTTTTCCCCTATCAAAAAGAAAAATCACGTTTTAAGAGAGAATGTGTTTTTGTACATTTGTTTTACTATTATTGTAGGTGGTGGGATTTTTGCGTTTCTGGGCTTTATGGTGAAGTAGCAGCCTTCTCTAAATTCCAGCAACCAAATTTACGATGAGGCTTCCAATTCCAAATCTAATGCCTTTTGTAATTTTTCAGATAGTTGACACTTATTCATTTTTAAACCGTAAAAATCCAATATGGTTAGAAAGCTTCTTGAGAAAACAAGAAAAAGAAGAATAACAATATGTTTGATATATCCAAGAGATTCTCTTCCACCAACTTGCCTACCCATTAACGTAAATAAAGAGAAGAGGACAAAACCTGAAGCAAGAAGGATAAAAAAAGAAGAAAAAAGAGTACTGAACACGAAGAAGAAGAAGAAGAAGAAGAAGAAAAAAAATAAAGAATCTTTGGACGTTAACTACTGTTAGTTGGGTGTTAGGGTTTTTTTTTTCTTTTTTAAATAGGAGTAAATTGAGTTTTTTGTTTTAAAATGATGTGTCAACTTTTAAATCTGTTAGATTAATTTTAATGATGTGGCGTATGGAGAACAAAGTATAGCTGATCATGGTTTTGTCAGGTTACAACAAATGCAAGGATACATCCCATATGACCTTTGTCAACTAGATAACCTAGTTGAATTATTATTTGAGTGGAAATCAGCTCTTTGGTTCTATACCTTCCTGCTTGGCAATCTAGCCGGATCTCTCAGAACTCTATCACTAGAGTCCAATTCGTGAGTTCCACAATACCCTCTACTCTCTGGAGACTGGCCTATATCTTGCAGGTAAACTTATCATCCAATTCTCTAATTGGACATCTCTCACAAGATATTGGAAACTTGAAAGTTGCCCTAGAGGTAGATTTATCAAATAACCATTTATCTGGTGTTATACCAAGCACCATTGGGGGGTCATTGGATTTGGATTTTGAATATTCTATCCTGGCAAATAATAATTTGGAAGGCACTATTCCAAGTCAATTAACCACTTGCTAAGCTTGAACTGTTGGATTTATCCAGAAACAGTATGACTGGAGTGGTTCCAAGTTCTTTCGAATCTCTCTTATTTCAAGTATCTAAATTTGTCCTTCAATAGGTTCGAAGGAGAAATACCAACTGGTGGACTGTTCCAAAACTTCTCCGCTGAATCATTTGTCTCAAACAGGGCACTTTGTGGTGCACCCTGACTCCATGTTCCACCATGCAAAAATAGTACACTTCAACCAAATTGGAGGAAAGCTAAATATATCATCCCAGGGATCATATTAGTTATTCTCCTATGGCCTCTGTATTTATCCTTGTACTACGCAGGAAAAGGAATGTGGAAGTTGCAACAGAGGCTACCTGTTGCCCCAACTTCTTTGGAGAAGATTTTCACACCTAAACTTCTAAGGGCAACGAATGGACTTAATGAAAACAACTTACATGGAAGTGGGGGTTTTGGCTCAGTATATAAGGGGACACTTTCAAATGGAATAGATATTGCAGTAAAAGTTTTCAATTCACAGCTATAAGGCGCTTTCAGTAGTTTTGATAGGGAATGTGAAATGCTAAGCAATATTTGCCATCGAAACCCTTATCAAAATCATAAGCTGTTGCAGTGAAATTGATTTCAAAGCCTTGGTATTGAATTACATGCCAAATGGGAGTCTCGAGAAGTGGCTGTATTCTCAAAACTATTCTTTAAAGATCTTACAGAGGATGAACATAATGATAGACGTTGCATCGGCATTGGAATACCTACACCATGGTTATTCAGTACCCTATTGTCCATTGTGATATGAAGCCCAGCAATATACTACTAGATGATGATATGTTACCATGTTGCTGATTTTGGAATTGCAAAACCCTTGGGTGGAGGAGATTCTATTACCCAAACTATGACTCTAGCCACTGTTGGGTATATGGCTCGCAGGTGATGTACTTGATAATTTAATATCTTTCAATTCTATACATGTTGTCCTTAATTATACACATGAATATATTTCACACATATATGTATAATTCATAAATGCAGAGTATTGATTGGAAGGAATGGTTTCAACAAGAGGGGATGTGTACAGTTTTGGAATTCTAGTGATGGAAACATTCACAAGAAGGAAGCCAATAGATGAGATGTTTTTGGTGAAATGAATTTAAAGCATGGATTGTAAACTCATTGATTTTGCCAAATGCAATGATGGATGACGTTGTGGATGCCAATTTGCTTTGCACACGCAGGAAGATGATGATCTTGTGAGTAAAAGAGATTGCTTATCATCCATTATGAGATTAGCCCTTACTTGTTGTGCAGAATCACCTAAAGAGAGGAAATATGGAAGAAGCTGTAGCCACACTCAAGAAAATCAAGATAAAGTTTTTGAAGGACTGCTGCTCAAATAAACTGCCCTCTTGCTCAGCGCTTCAATTAATGAGTCTCATCCTTCCTTCCTATGACACTTTGATTCAATTTGAGTCATGCGGCTTTGTTTTGGTATATTTGAATTTTAAAGACAATATTATATAGATGGAACAAGTTATGATAAAGAAATTCAAGGCTTCTAACTTACTTGGTGTATGGTATCAGAGGAGGGTTTTGGGAGCTCCACTGCTGCTTACCCCATGCCAAGAAGCAACAAACGACTGATTACAACACCCTATTTTGTGGGTTGTGTGTGTGTAAACAAGTTTGGGCACTTTTGGGAGATATTAACCCAAAATGTTGAAGCATCATTATAGAAGCTCCCAATAACTAAATATTTTAATTACCCAAAAAAAAAAACAAAGAATAACTGAATTTTTGATATGATCATATATTAATTTGATGACATGATGATTTCCATGCATGCATCTCCATCCTCACGGTCACCTACCTTTCTCCTAAATATTAAATATACATGGAACATGACTAGACCAAAAACTGAATGTGTTATAGCAATACACATCAACCCCATCGGACAGACATGCAAGATCTTCCATATAATAAATCTTCTTCCATATAACAAACCTTGAGTTGCTTACCTTAACTCAAGGGAAGTAAACATCTTTTCAGTTTGGATCCTTCGGTTGGGAGGTAGTTGCCTAAAACCTAAAGCAGAATGACTTGGATGTCACTGAGCCTGAATAACTAGATATTTTTGAAGCAAAAAATGAAGAAATACAAACTC